>JAZKJV010005366.1:600000-807951 GCA_037367405.1 Ottelia alismoides
TATTTTGATCCAGGAATTTTTATATCAAAGTTGTCTTGCCTTGTCAACATAGAAAGTTCATTCCCATAATAACTTTCAATGTAAGAGATATACTTACCATTATATCTCAGCAAGATCTAGGATCTCCTTCCTTATCTTTGTTACATCCCAATAATATGAGAACCTGTAACTCTGATAAAAAGAAGCAGGAATGCATTCCGTCTTGCAAGTCCAACTTCCATTCCCAATTCGGTCTTTAACACCCGGGCCCACCACCCCTAAGGTGATGTTGACCCATCATTAATTGAACCAACCGTCAATAGGATTAGTACTCGCTATGTGCAATCCAATATCGCCCCAATAATATGAGGACCTGACATTGGGGTCACTACGCATACGGCCTTACTCTTTTGAGAAGCAAAGAGCCTGATCCAGATACGTTTGCATACAGGAGTTGTCACTTCGGACAGGCGTCTCCTACATACAATCCCTAGCGACGGAACCCTTCACCTTGACGGGAGACCATGGATGTCACTTATGTGATCCTCCATATCATATTCAAATTCTAATTAATCATCATGAATCATATTCATTATGATTAATTCTTCCAAGAGAAATAACATCTCTATTAAAAATAGAGTGTTTAATTTTTAATTGGATTCCAATTAATCTAGTCATATCAAATTAATGATCCAATTAATATCCAACAAACAATCTTTATTGTTACTTGAATTATGGTATTATCTCAAACATGTATTATTCTGAATTTTAATAATTAGAAAAATACATTGTGATCTCTCCTGCATTATCAAGTTCCTACCCGTTGTCATGGCCAGTACCGATGAGAGTGGAACATACCGCACACGATGCAACCTGCTACCCCAACTCTCCCCGACTAGACACCATATCCACCTCGGGAAAAGATAATGCCAAATTGATCATTGTGTACTTGAGATTATAATCGGTCTTTCAACTGAAGTTATACCATATATAATAATAATCAAAACATTTTTGATTAACATTATAATGAGATTTGCTAAACAAATCCCAAATCATATTCAAGCAACATTGTTTGTTGGAAAGTGGATTATGTAACCAATTGTGATCTAGATCATATCTAATCAATTATTGGTTAAGGCAATATCATTTAAGGAAATAATTAACATCAAATATTTCACAAATATTTATATATAATTATTTCAAGAAATTAAACCATTTAATTTCACTAATTAATTAAATGACAATCACAAGGTTCTTGATTAGGAAAGTAATTTCCAGCAGTGACTCTCACTTACTAAAATTAGCATATCTTAATCAATTTAAATCCCAATTAAACAAATTAAGTTTCCAAAATTTGCTAACTTTATTTATAACAGAATCTAATGATTTGCACGCATTTCAAGGTATTTCTAAACAGTAATTAAGTCCTTAATTATGTTAAGATTCGCAGTCCCCGAAACAGTAGATACATGTTTGATCATAACTTGAGCAGACGGATTCGAAATCACGCAAACTCAGATCCTACAGTTTCCTTATTTAATGGGGAACAAAATTCAAGTTTTATTTTCATGTTTAAACAATTTAAACAGGGCCGAAAATAATCAGAAAACAAAGATGCGAAAATGAAATGCGATAAACTTTCGCAACCTTAACGAACCCAAGTCGGCTTAGGTTTATGGGTCGTATCCGAAACCTTCAACCTAGATCTGATACCACTTTAGGGATATTGTAAGATCCTTAAGTGTATCATGGAAAAGTGAGGATTGTATCGTATACGATCGGGAGAGACTAATCACACTAGTTGCTCGAGGCAGTGGAAACTAAAATTTTTCATGTGACGAAACCACATGATCCAAGAACACTTCTCGGATCATTTTGTCTAAACCATCTTCTTCACGAGCAAGGGGACCGAAGGAGATGGAGATCCATGAGCAAACGATCGGGCAGTATAACGACGACGCTGCGGTGATGGAGAATCTCTCTAGGGCATCCATGATGGACGGCCACATGACAGAAGGAGAGGGATGTTGTGTAGAGAGAAAGAGAAAGAGAGAGAGAGCCTTGTGTTTCTCATTAGCATTTGAAGAGCAAGGGATGCCCTTCTATTTATAATATTTTAGGATCCGTGGTCTCAATCCATGGGCAACACAAATCCAATGGCTCACATTGATTTGTGTTTCTTTTAATGGCCATGATCTTGTTGTTAAAAACACAACAACAATTAATTTAATAAAATCAAATATATATTGCATATAATTTGATTTATATCAAATCAATCTCTATTGGAGAAATAGGAAGGAGGCAAGTCTCCTTCCAAAAGGAGGGTGGACGACCACCACATTCCTTATAGGAATTGTGGCGGTCCACTCTTCCTTTATCCACTCTTCCTTTATGGAAGGTGGCTCTCCTTTCCTTATTACATGAGATTACATTATCTCATGATTCTCTCCTATATTTGCAACAACTTTTGTTGCAAATTATTTCACAAAAATAAATCCAATTTATTTTGTGAACATTGCAATTATGTCACTGGAAATTAGTGAATCATATTCACAACCCAAAATAAAATGTGAATTACATTTTCAATATAATGTCCAATGCGAATCCAATTCACATTAACATTTAATCAACAAATGTAAATTACAAATAGCTCTCTCTTTTATATTATAAATCACATTTATAACATATATGATTAATATGGATAGTGCTATCCACATTATTCATATCCATAATAATTAAATCATATTCAATCATCTTGGATCTCTATTCTCATGTGCCAAATGATATGAATCACATTCACATTAGTCATATCTTTGATAATCAAATCACATTGAAATATCTAAGACAACTCTCCTTATAATATGAATCAAATTCATATCATTCATGATAATTAAATCACATTTAATTATCCAATTTCTCAATGCTCAGATACATATATCAACAATGAAATTATTCTGAACTCTTTCAAGGATAATGCGCTTTCTCCGCGGATACTTAGAGATAAGGACAGGGCGATTGTATTATTCCACGTATAGTGACTTGGATATTGAGATCACATCTCAAATCCAGATCTCGGGCCTCCCATAGATGCTTGATTAAATCAAGACCGCAAATCTAATCTTTTCATTACATCTGAATCACATTGAAACCAATGTCCAATATTTGAACTAAGATCAGATTACTTCTCTACTGAGAGGAGACGCTAAAATCCAAACGTATTTCATCACTCCCTAGGAATGGAAGCGTCATGGTTATACAACCGTTTATGATCACATCACCCTCTAGTATTCCTAATACATGTACATCCTGCATACTAGAAGACCCAGAATAATCCCGATGTATAAGATCAATTTTACACTGTCTACTTAAGGGATTTATCATTAAGTTTCTCATTCGTTCATTGGGAGTTGGTATCGATCATATACTTTCCAAAAGCATATATCATACATAGGTGTTGATCATATACTTTCCATAAGTATATATCAATCCTTACAAATTCAGTCAAGCTTCTTAAGAGAGACGACCATGCGTGGAATTTGATTCTTCCAAATATCTCATGACAGAGCTCATGTCTTCTGGTTCAGGAAATGAACATGTATGATCCCTTTAAGAGGTATTAATCATGCCCTTGTATGCACACCAGAGCGTCGTGTATTATATCTTGATTAGGTCATCAACCTATTGGTCTACCAAATGTACATACTCAGACATATAGTAACACATCTGTCTCCGGTCAGAGGATGCGTGCCTGTATCATGAGAGCATACAACATAGGACTTTGGTTATCTCGATCTCCTTCAGTCAACTCTTTGACCTAACTAATCTGACACCTCTGAATCTCTATTCTCTTGCAGAGGACATGCATCAAGAAGTCGGTCAGATATCAGCCAAGTGAGAAAGGATTGCCATCTCCTACTCAGGCTACAGATCCTCTCTTAACAATCATTTGACGATACTTGATGATTCCTCAATCTAACTCTTTAGATATTCATCCAAGCACCAGCCTCTATGACTCAATAATTGAATCAACAGCTGTATGATCATTAAGATGGTCATGGTACATAACCCTAATTGTACGAAGCGACCTATTATGCAAATTGGTTATTCCTCATTTCAGATCAGGGAATGATATTTGCAATAACATTTATTGCGTAATGGCTCGTCGTGGGCTCGCATGTCCAACAACATCTTAGAATAAGTTGGGGGCATTAGAGCAAGTGGTTGATCACTCTAATAAACCACCATCTGGGTGTTAAAGGATGGTTTCTGTGGGTTCTGCTGGTAAGTATGAGAATGGTAAGTCAGCTCAGAATGCACATAGTATATGTGATGAACTGGTGGCCGCGAAAGAATTCCTCGGTATCTACTCCCTGATTTAGTCTGTCATCTTGAAGACTTCGCAGAATCTGTCTGAATTTCTTGAAGGCACGTGATTTTTGTCTTTAGATCACTAAGAAATCTCTCAATCTCATAAATTTTATTGATCTTGTGCAAATTCTTGCACTTCTTCTCAGTGATTTCCATACGATCCAACTTCTGGCAGATGATCCCCATATCAGCTAATGAGGATTCGGAATGTATAAAAATGGTAGAAGAAGGAGTTCCTTCGATGTGTACCATGCAGGAATGCTGGTGATAAGTCGGTGGCTTCGTTTGGGTGTAAACCCTAGTCTGGTACCTCGTAGTGTAGTTTTCAACCATCTCCTCGTAGATGGCCCAGACTTGGTCCTCATGCTTCGAAAAATATGATATACCGCAGGAAGCGTTCACTAGTCATTGTAATTCTAGTCTCAACCCACAAAAGAAGCTCTGAACTAGGTTCGGCTTCGAGATGTCATGGTGGGGACACCTATCTATGAGCTCTCTGAATCTATCCCATGCCTCGCGGAATGCTCGTTCCCGATCATGGTGAAGTTACTAATCATGGCTCTTGCAGCATTCGTATGACCAAGTGGGTAGTACTTGTTTAGATATTTTATTCTTAATTGTTCCCACATAGAAATGTATCTCCCCAAGTGTTTCAGCCAATAGGCTACTCTATCCATGAGGGGCAATGGAAATGCGATCAGTTTGATTATGTCCTCGTTCACATGCAGATCGTGCACCGTACTGCAGATGAGCTCGATCTCCTGTAGGTGCAGATGAAGCTCCTCCATAGATAGCCCATGAAACTTGGGCAGCAACTGGATGGTCTATGGTCAGACCTCAAAATTTCCATGGATGGCAGGGAGACGGATCCACCGATGTGTAGTCGTAGCTCTAGGGTTGCAGAGCTTTTCATTATGCAGTTCGGATCAAGTGGAGTTTCTATGCTCCATTTTGTCCACCAGCCTCAGCTCTTGGGATCTCAACATCAGGAGTCTCTCTCTGGGATATCAGCTACATTAGCTCAGCTCGGACGTTGTTCATCAATCACCCTTGCTCCCTTATCTAATTCTGCATCGACTCAAGAGATGCAAGGAGACCATTATTGATTGTGACATGATCTATTACTACCAAAGTAGTATGCGGCTGTTGCGGTCCTTTTCCAGCCATGTCTTCTAGAAAGGAGAAAGAATCTAGATCAGGTCATGCCAGGTTGATGTGCAACTACGGTTGTAGAAGAGGGTTCTCTCGAACCGAGGGTAATGATGATAAAGAATGAGAAGAAGTTGGAGAGGGAAGAGAGCTTCTAGTGTTTGAGTCATGCCTGGAAGAGGAAATGCGATGAGACATCGGTTTGGGAAGATGGACATCCCGAAACGATCTAGATGTATGGGCAGGTGTGTGGGAGAGAGGATCGGTCAGAGTTGACAAAACCGGTCGCCTACCCATCATCTTGATAAAACAGATGATTGATTGATTTTTGTCATTTTTTAGATTTTTATTAGATTTTTATGAATTTTATATTATTTTGTGATTTTAATATACCTATGTAGAAATAGAAGTATAGATTTTGTAATTTTATATTTTGGTTTTAGTTTTGTATTTTTATATGTTTTATTTATTTTATTATTTTTATTTATTTTTTAAAATATTTTAGTTTTTTATTTGATTTTTAATATTGAAAAGTATATTTTTTATTGAAAACATATTCTTATTTTTTATTTTTAAAATAGAAAAAAGAACTAAAATATTTTTGTTTTATTTTTATTAAAAAGTAGTTGAAAATACCTTCAAATCGATATATTGTATGCATTTTGGATGTCTATTGAATAATTTATTATTTTATAAATTCTTAAATATTTTTAGTTTTTTATTGGTATTAATATTCAACTTGTATTTTGTTTTTTATTTAATATGAAAAATATAATAAAGATGATAAAGATAATTTTTATAGGATTTTTAAAGGTATTTTTATATTTTTTATGAATGTTGAATTTTGTTATATTTTTATTTTTAATAGATTATTAAAAATTGAAATATCTTTTATTTTTTAAATATTGAATATAGTGTATAGTGAAATATATCGTATTATATGTATTTGCACTATATTTTTATTAATAGTATTTTATTTATTACGTATAAGGTATGTATAGGATTTATATACAATATTAAGGGTATATATGCAATATTCTAGGAGCTATGGGGCACGTGCGTAAATATGCGAAGGTCGAAGGATGTTGCGCAAAAAAGTTCAGACTATCACAAGCTTGGACATGCGATCAAAGTTGTAGAAGGACCTGTTAGGAATAGCAGAAGCTCGTGGGGGGCTTACTGCAAAAGTCCCAGAACACACGTGACTTGATGACATGAAAATCCGATCGACTAAGATGGAAAAATAAGCAAGCATTGTTGTTCCTAGCCAATCAGTTCGGTCAATCAAGAAAATAGAAACCACTCAGATAAATCAATCAAAACAAGGAAATGTCAGTGGTCTCCGCTATTTATTTAACCTGGTATAGCGACCAGGGTCAAACAAAAAGAACATTGAAATGTATGAAGTAGTTGGAAATCAGAGAACTAAAAACATAATTTTTGTCTATTTTAATTTTTGTAAATTTTTTTTATAATTTTTCAATAAAGAAAAAAATTCAAGTAAATAAGCAAATCAAAGCACAATCAAGCCTTGGTCATTTTTATTAAGATCAAAAATAATCAAAAATCAAGAATAAAAATATTTTTATGTTTTTCAAATATGCAGATGTTTTTGGTGATTTTATGGTATTTTCTAATTTTTATATTACTTTATAAAAATGGAAGAAGAACAAAACAGTGAAACAATGTACAGCCTGGACTAAAAGGCAACTTTAAAATATCAAAAATGTCTTGACGTCATGTTGGTAATTTTGTGAAAAAAAATAAACTAACTACAACAAATAAAATCCTAATTTTTTGATTTTCCTGGAATTTTTAATGATTTTTATAAAGTTTTGAGTCTTTTGTAATTTTTAGGGTTTTATAAGGGTTTTTGAAATGAAAATGGTACTGGAGCTAAATCATACATAAACAGGAAACCATTAATTTTTTTAAATTTTCAAGCAATTTTATAATTTTTACGTATTTTAGAAAATAGACAAAATAGTTTTTGGTTGTTTTTTTAGAAAATAAAATAAGAAATGAAATTAATTCCAAAAATCACAATAACTACTATAAGCTTGTAGGAGCTTATAGGAATTTTCATGGAATTTTTGGGATTAATATGCTATTTACATAATCAAGAACACCACAGACAGAATACAGGGACCTAACTGCAATTATTAAAAAGGTTACGGGCCAAATAATAACACAGCAGGAGAACTTGGTGCCAAATGCGCAATTTGTCCAAATAACTCACGCGCAACACGTGACCACGCTTCACAAGGGTGTAGATGCAATTAACGAAAAAGTTTCATTCAAATGATAACATCCCGGGAAAATAGGGAAAATACTGCAAATAAACCAGCGCAGCACGTAGGACTCCACGTGAGTCCAGATATACAGAACTAAAGTGCAAATATTTAAGAATTGAAGGTCCAAATCGTAAAATGTCTCAACTACAAATTTATTTATGGGATGAGATAATAAAAAGTAAAAACTACAAGGTAGATAATGCAATATACCCTTCGCAGGGCATGCGCGCACGTGGCGGTCTCTAGAGGCGGCTTTAGCAGAAAGTCCTGATCACTGGTGGAGCAGATCTGACTGTTCAGGGTATGTCCCCCTACGTGCGGTCGGATGCATCAGGAAGCGTCAGATCTGATGCCTGAAAAGCTGCAACGGTCAGTAGCTGGGATATAATCGGGTGGATGAAGACCAATCCGTTGGTGGACGAGGATGCTGGAAGAACAGCTCCTGGGCGAGCTTCAATCATGTGTTGGCGGCGTTCCACCGGTCCGATGAGCGCCCAAAGAGGTCTGTAGCATCATGGAGATGCTCCGCATCTGATGGCGTGCTCCGATGGACGAGGCAATGGCAAGAAGGTCATGGAGGTGTAGGGCTACCTGGAGCTGCTCCGCCTGCGAAATAAGGGGTCCAGGTGATGCTCCTCTCACGCTCGGTGGCCTGTAAAGAGTAAAGGGAATCTGGGCGAAGCTCCGGTCCACGTTATTGGAACTGGAAACAAAAGAAGTGGAGGGAGTGAAGATTGATCTCCGGCGAAGGTGATAGAGGGAGATGCTTGCCCTAATCTCGATCTGAAGGTCGAGGATAAGGATGATCAGACTGTGGTGCAAGATGGAGGCCTAGGCTGCGGGTCGAACTGAACGGCTGGATGTGGATATCGAGGCTTCAACCAGGGTGGTCGAAGCAAGTGAATGTGCGGTAGAGGCGAGATGCGTGATTGAATTGAACATGACAATGGAAGTGAAATGGGTAATACCTGAGGTTCTGTATGAACTCTGGAGCTTCAGGCGAAGATGGGAGTCGAGGTTATGGCCTCAACCTCGCTACGGAAGGCGGGGAGGCTGCTCGCAGCGGATCTCCGGCGTGCGTCGTCACTACATTAAACCAAGCTCCAAGGGTCTCTCCGAGCAGCTGTCACTCAGCTAGAGGTGGCTAGGGGTCGAAGTGAGAGCAAGGAATAAGCTGCGGTGCCAGTAGGTCGAAGGAGATATTATATAGGCTTTCCAGGGGTGTGAGATGATTGGGCAAAAGAGCGCAACCCTAGGAAGATTCGCGCCTTCCTAGGAATCCGCGAGGGTCGTGGATCCAAGGAGATGCTCAGATGAAAAATCGGATCGAGAGGAGGTTTGATCCGACAGGGAAAAAGGGAAGAAAAAGGTCCAGCAAATAGGGTCGGGTCGGGTTGGGTCAAGCCCTGAAGAGGGCGTTGACCCGAGGTCAACATCTGGTCCCGACCAATTTGAAAAAAGAAATTTACAAATTATTTATAAAATCAATAAAAAAAGTAAATGGCTTCAAAATAAAAAGTGTAAAAAACAAAAAATGTTTATTTTTTTTCAAACTATTTTTCTATGATTTTTAATTATTTTTATGAAAAATGAATTAATCTATATATAGTATAAAGTATTATATACAGGTATAATATATCTATGTATTTTATACACGTATTTTTATTTTATTATTTCTATACGAATATCCTAATTTTGTATTTTATTTATTTACAACATAATTTTTGGAGTATAAAATATTTTTTTATTTTTATTATTTATTTATAGGTATATAATAAATAAGGAGTGAGACATATATACATGTATTTTGTACAAGTGAGAGAGGATTTTATTTATTTTTCTAATTTTTATTTTTTTTTTTTATTTTTAAAACTATATACAAGGAGGTAGAAAGATTATTTTATTTTATCCAAAACAATTATTTATAGATATAGGTAATATATACACATAAAGTAAGCCCTATTACTCTCTATTTATTTTATTTAGCGATCATGTCAATGCTTGACCTTCTCTTGGGGTTCAGGTCACTCTGTATTTATTCTAAATACCTCCCTCCTTTTTCTTTTCCTTTATTCTTTTATTTTTGCACAAATACATGCTAATTACACAAAGTTAACACATGCATGCAAAATGCTAACTTATTGTATTTACACCTATTTACATGATGATTTACCAAGAAAAATAGCTAAAATAAAAGAATAAAGAGTGAAAATTAGGGATCCATCACCCCCCTATACTTTACGTTTGCTAGTCCCTTAGCAAACACTTATTCGAAAAAGAAGTGAAACAGAGTAGAAAAAAGGAAGAGAATCAAGGTTGATTATTAAACTTGTCTGCATTAAATTGAAGTATGGATCTCAGTTAGACCTTTAGATTATTAGTTTGTCGGAACCTTATTTAGACCTATGTTTAAGACTCAACAGCCTCTAAGTTCCACCAATCTATGGTCAAGACTCCTTGATAATCCAGATCAGAACAAGTCTACATACACAAACTTTAATGACCATGAATCTTTCCTTGTACGGTGTAAGTGATATGTAGCTCTCCACCTCAAAAATGACAAGGCAACAGCCTCCCTTAGCAAGGTAACTCTAATGTTGTAGTCTAGCAGCTCTTTCCTCGAGGAGTGGGGTATTCCATTCGAAGTTCAAGTTTAACCGGCTCAAGAAGAGGGGGAAAGAAGAGAATGGATCGTGGCCATTGTGGCCACGTATCCCTGGGAGCCAAACCAGTGTAGCTAAGTCTCCCGCAGCAAGCTTCATGACATGAGAAGGTGTAACATAAGCTTTGCTTTATTTATCTATATATACTCCAGCATGAATTTTATTTTCTATCAAGGCCGCCACTTTTTTTGGAGTTTTTCTTTCTTTTGCACAATTTTTTTATGTGCATATGTACAACATATCTACATGGTGCAACATATAAACATAAGGAGTTTTTCTTCTTGTTCGAGTAGATTGTCCCTCTTTTGAAGCACTATTGCAACCCACAACTCCTATCTTTAGACCTCTACACCACCAGACCAAGTTGAGACTCACTTCCCTCCCTAAAGGAAGACGAGAGGTTCCACCTAGAAGTACTACCCTTGTATGCTACCCCAAGCAAAAGGAAACTGCCTCCTCGTCACCTCATCCGTGCGGAGCTGAGTGTAAAGTGCTGGTCCAAGTAAAGCCATTGTCTATGAGAGTTATGTGTGGGTTGTTAAATGTTCTACTTAGGCTCATCAAGATGACATGTGAACATAGACTAGTGGACTCAAAGAATTAAGTCACCAATGGACCTGAAAAGTCTTAGCCCCAAATCCTATAAGGTTCCACATGGAATTAGGTGGATTAATGTCTTAGCCAAGCTCCATTTTCCATTTTAATTTCAGATTAGTTTAAATGTCAACTATGATCCAGAAGAATACATAAGTATATACAAAAATCTTGTTATGCAAAGTTTTTGAAAATGTGCAAAATTTTTGAAAATGTTTGAATGCATGCTTGAATGCAGAAGTTTTGCAAACTATTTACAAACATTTACACACGAGTTTTTGCAACTTTTATTTTTCAAATATTTTACAAAAATTTTGTACTATATACGTAGTTTTGCTACAAAAATATTAACAAACTTTCCAAAGGAAAAACATTTTTACAAACATTTGTACAAAATAGTTTTTACAAATAGCTATATATGTGCAAGAAAGAATTTTATGTACAAGAAAAATTTTGAAATTTTTGTTATTTTTAATAAGCGATTTTTAGCCATTTTATTTATTAACACGCTCACTCAAAGTACGAGTTAGGGCTAATTCACACCCCCCCTATACTTAGCTCAAACGATGTCCTCAGAGTGATCAAAGAGCAATGAAGAAGACATAATTCGTTCTTAGTATAGGGAAGTGAAAAGAAAGGCTATACTACAACGATGAATAGAAGAATAGAAAGAATAGAGCTCGACGATTCCCACTATATTTAGGATTAAGTAATCCTAAGTATAGCAGATAGTACACAAAGGAAAAACCGAGTGAGAGAATGTGCAAGGTCTACATCCCCTATACTTAGGGTAAAATATCTCTAAGTATAGGTAGCAAAACAGAGGTAAAAAGAATCAAAAGAATAATCGAAAATCTGACAACCCCCTATACTTAGGGTAAAGTACACCCTAAGTATTGCATAATCACAAGATGCAGATGGGGTGTTAGACTAAAGAATGAGATGATATGGACATATGGATCTACACAAGACGGAAGATAGTGACAATTAGGAACGAGATGCAACTGATGTGAGTCAAAGATCAAATCTCATGCAAAATGAATCGGGGCGATGTCAATAATCAGTGGATCGCGATCTAGATATGGCTTGAGGCACTGCCCATTAACACGAAAGGTGGACTCAGATGACATCTCAAATATGTCGATAATTCCATTGTCATGAACCTTTCGGACCAGGTATGGTCCTTTCCACTTACTCTATAACTTCCCTGGAAATAATCTAAGCATGGCATCAAACAACCATACTCTCTGATCTGGCTCAAACTGTTTATGGCTAATATGAGAATCATGCCTTATCTTTACTCGCTCCTTATACTATATGTTATTCGTAAAGGATGTATCTCTAGGCTCCTCCAGGGCTATTAATTCTGCCTTCCTTTGATCACCTATACTCTCTAGATCCAATAATATATCAGTGACAGCCCAAAGTGACTTATGCTTGATCTCAACAGGTAGATGGCAGCACTTGCCATAAACGAGAGGAAAGGGAGACGTACCCAAAGGAGTCTTGAAGGAAGTATGGTATGCCTATAAGACTGATGAACGTAAAATTCGCCTCAATAATAGTGTGGAATTATGCTGTAGTACAGGAGGCGAATTTCGTTCAGCAAAAACCACAGACTTTGAATGCTGTGGAATATTTATACTTGGCAAGTGTACCAAGGTCGAACACAGGGATACAGCGGCCTATTCTGAGTATTGAATTTTGATTCATGAAGTTCAATGTGATGTAATCTCAATTTCAGGTCCATATGCAATCTACAAGGTAATGCAAAGCGATGCTATGGTATATGCATTTTTTTATTTTGTTTTTATGCAAGTTAAAGAGATGCATGGGCGAATAATGCAAAGGAATATGCATGATGAATAAAATGCTACAATGATGCCCTAAAATGAGAGCAACGCAATATAGAATGAAGTTAGAGTCAATTTGAACACATCATTAAAAATCGGTCATCAAATCAAGCAAGACAAGTAGAGCATGGTCCCATTTTTCACATAAAAAATCACTTAAATTAAAACAGTGTCAAATGGAACAAATAAGTATGCTAGAATGTAGAGGACAAAATAAGGATCAAAACGACACTAAAATCATGCAATTTGGACCTACGATACTCAAGTTATGCTAAAAACAGTGCAAGGGCATAATGGTAATAAAAACGCAATAAAAAAAAGGGATAAATATTGCATTTAGGTCCCTGGAGGGACCTAAATGCAAATATGAAAAACCGCCTGGGCCCAGATGTAATTTTTCCATTGCGCGCAGGGGCATATTTGCAATTCCTTTAAACCTGGAGGGCCTCCCTGTAATTTACCTAGGCACGCACGTAGGGGCACGTGTCTGGGGACCAAAGTGGAAATATCAATTCTTTCGAGGTCGTTCTTGCAATTTACCCAGCCCCCCACGTGCCTCGCACGTGGGGCGCCTAGGCTTGGGCGCCACCTCCGGTTCGGGACACGTGGCCGCTTTCTGTGGTTCGTCTTGAGGCTCGGATGACCCGAGCCTATAGGTCGGGGGAAGAGGCTCGGGTCGACCACGTGGTATCATCCGGACCGCCCGATCAGGAGGATTGGACGGTGCCTGTAAGTCATCCTCCTCCGCGAGTCACCGGAAGAGGCGGGGCTCCGGTGACATGCTCAGAGCTCCGCCGAGCCTCGCGAGTCCACCTGAAGATCGAAGGAGATGTCTGAAGTCCTCGCGAGGAAGCTGGTGGCGATGTGGTGCTCCGGCAGCATGAAGAAGGGCAGATCGATGAAGGGCTGCCGGTGGCGGAGCTGTCGATCGGAGCTGGGTGACTCTCTCCGGCCATTGAGGATCTGCAAGGTTAGTTTAGCCGAAACGTGCGTGCGGAAGGTGCGTGAGTGTTCGTGAGGTGAGTGGTCGGCCGTGGAGGCGTCGGGAATGGTGGCCGGAGGCTTCTTCGCCGCCGGAGCGGGAGAAGAAGGGGAACGGAGCGGGTGAGATCCTGGAGAAGGGGAAGAGGGTCGGCGAGGTTGCTGGTGAAGTGGCGAAGATAATGAGTTGATCAGACGAGGGAGCAGGTGGGTTATGGAGTCGATAAAATTACGAGAAAAAGGAATAAAATTCACCTCGCCGGAGCGAGGTGATGGCAGAGGGAAATTGATCTGGGCTGAGCTCCGAAGAGCCCGGGGTCTTCGCCTCGACCTGGTCGATCGTTCTAGGGGGCTCGTCGGTGGCGGAGCCACCAGAACACGGCTGAGTAGGCCGTGGGTCAACACCAGGCCAACACCGTCTTCGTCTCAACAATTCCGCCCCTCCGCTGTCACCGGAGGGGCGGAGGAGGCTAGGTGGAGGCCCCACAATGGTGGACCACGATTCTGGTGGCGGGGGAGGGGTCTAAATACACGGAGGTATCCGGCGGTTACGGTGGTGACGACGAGGGTTTCAACGGCTGAAATGATGAAGAGGAGTAACGGAGATGGCGTTTGATGGGGTTCGCGAGGATGGCGGAAGTTATGGCTTTGTGTAGGTGGCGTTATGAGCAAAAGAGGCAGTCGGAGGTTTTGGCCAGAAAAGGAAGGGGGCGCTGGTGCCGCGGTGAAACGGCTGGAGGTGAGGGGGGTTACGGAGGTTGACGATGAGCTACAGCCGTTGGATCAAGGGATCCAACGGCTGGGATTGAGGCGCGAATGGAGGGATGCAATCAGATCATTAGATCTGATCGTACGGCTGAATGCGAGGCGCTAACGAGTGGTTACGATGGAGAGTTGGAGAAGATCGTTCGGTGGAGGTTAGAGGGGTGACTTGGAGCGTCGGCCACCGTAGGATGAAAGTGGAATCGTGCGGCTCTGGAGGAGTGGAGACGTGGCGCAAGGAGGAGCGTTGGATGAGGATGGAATCGAAGGGCTGTGGATCAGGCGCTAGTGGGCGGTCATGATCTGATCTGAGATTAGATCGGGCAGCTGAGGAGTGAGGCGTGATGAAGGGCTCAGATGAAGGTGGGATTGAGGTGATCCAACAGCCCAGGAGGCCGCCGGGTGGCGAGAGGATGAGCGGGCCACGTGGGCGGCCTAGAGGGCGCCACGTGGCCCAATCAGATTAATTCAAAATAAAAACAAAGAAAAAAGAAAAGAAATAGTTAGGGGCCGAATTTGGAAAAAGTCAAAACATGAAAGTTGCTCGTCTCGACGAGATCTACAACTTTCATGTTGGGCAAAAAGCCAAAAGAGGTCATCTGTACAAAAGCTATTTTTTGGGGGGTATTTTTAAGGGGATAAAAACACCAAGTTTGTGGTTTTCAGATTTTTTTTGTATTTTTTATCTTTTTAAGGGTCAGTGAATTATAGACAACTTATCTACCTAATTTTTAGGGGTTTTTGAGTGATAAAATAATTACAGAAAATAAGGGCAATTAAATACAAATAATTAAGGGTTAATTATACACAATATAGTACATGTTAAAATCAAAGAATTAAAGGTGATTTTATTGGATTGATTAAGACAGGGGTTTTAATAGAGAATTTTTAGCATGATGAATACGAAATTCATCAAAGATCGAGTCCAAAAGTTGTGACCAATCCTTTCGGTCTGGGTGGACTACCTTCTGCAGTATCGTTTTTATCTCCCTGTTCGATATTTTAGCAAGACCATTGGTCTGAGGACGATATGGAGTAGCAACTCGATGGTCTTTCATGAACTCGTTAGCAAGGGCCTTTACCTTGTCGTTAATAAAGTGAGACCCCCCGTCAGATATCAATATTCTAGGCACCCAGAATCGTCAAATGATATTTTTCCTCAAAAATTTACAAATAGTCTTAGCATCTGCGGTTCGGGCGGGAATGGCCATAACACAACGACTCACATAATCTACAGCCAACAGAATGTACTCAAATCCCTGACTCTTAGGGAATGGACCCATGAAATCGATGCCCCATGCATCAAAAACCTTACAGAAGTGAATGGGTTGCATCGGCATCATGTCATGCTGTCCACAAGTGCCCATCCTCTGACAGTCAGTACACCTCTTCACGAATTCATCATAATTCTTGAAGAGGGTAGGCCACCATAGGTCGGATTGAAGCACTTTCTATGTTGTTCTCCTCCCAGAATGATGTCCTCCTGCCTCAAGCTTGTGGCAGTATGTGAGGATGTTGCAGTGCTCCTCTCGAGTAATGCACTGACGCCAGACGCTATCCCGTACCTCATGATAAAGGATGGGATCCTCCTAATGGTAAGACTTGGCCTTCACAAGGAAGGTCTCAAGTCGTTGCCTGGGCCAACCTTGTGGAACTTTCTTTGCGATAAGATAGTTCACAATGTCGGCGTACCATGGGAGCGAGGAGATAGCAACGATCGCCTTATCTGGGAAGGTCTCTGTAATAGGATCAATCTGCTTGGATTCCTCAAGATTTTCCAAACGGGAGAGATGATCCGCCACCACATTCTTAACTCTAGGTTTATCCTTAATCTCAGTATCAAACTCCTGGAGTAGAAGGATCCATCTAGTCAGTCTTACTTTGGCATCCATCTTTTCCATGAGGTATCTGATGGTGGTATGATTAGTAAAGATAGTCACTTTGGATCCCAGAATATATGATCAAAATTTGTCCAAGGCAAAAACTACGGTTAGCATCTCTTTCTCCGTGATAGTATAGTTCTACTGTGTGGCATCCAATGTATGGCTCGCGTAGTGAATGGCAAATGGTACTACATCCCTCCTTTATCCTAGCACAACCCCTACAGTAAAATCAGAGGCATCTGTCATGATTTCGAATAGGAGAGACCAATCAGGCGACTGAAGGATAGGAGCCTCAACAACTAGGTTCTTGAGAGTCTCAAATGAGGCAAGACACTTATCATATACAATGAACTCGGTGTCTTTTGTCAGCAAATCAGTCAACGGTCGGGAAATCCTGCTGAAGTCGTGAATGAAACGTCAGTGGAAACTGGCATGCCCTAGAAAAGATCGTAACTATTGCAAGTTGGACGGTGGATTGAGTTTCCTGATGATATCCACCTTGGTCGGATCAACCTCCATGCCCATGTTGGAGATGATATGACAAAGCACCATCCTCTTTGTCACCATGAAGTGACTCTTCTCTCAAGACAAGACAAAATGAACCTTTATATAGCGTTGAAGAACACGATCTAGGCAGTCAAGGCAAGCGTCGAACCCGTTGCCGTAGACTGAAAAGTCATCCATGAAGACCTATAAACGGTCACGCACCATGTTCGAGAATATGGACAACATGCACCTTTGGAATGTCGCTGGGGTGTTACATAGACCAGAGGGCATCCACCTGAAAGCATAAGTCCCAAACGGATAGGTGAATGTCATTTTGTCCTGGTTTTCGGGCGCTATGGCCACCTGATTGTAGCCGGAGTACCCATCAAAAAACAATAGTGACTCTTCCTAGCTATCCACTCTATAATCTGATCAATAAAAGTCAACAGGAAATGATCCTTCTTGGTGGCATGATTCAATCGTCTGTAGTACACGCAAACCCTCTAAGAAGTGGGTATCCGGGTAGCTATGTCCTCCCCAGACTCGCTTACAACTGTGGTGATGCCCATCTTCTTGGGAACCACATGTAATGGACTAACCCACTTGGAGTCAAAGATGGGGTAGATAAAATCGATGCTCCATCATTCAATATTTCCTTCATGACCACCTCTCAAAATTCGGGTTCAGCCGTCGCTGGAACTCACGTGATGGCTTAGAATCCTCTTCGGGATAGATATGGTAGGAGCACAGGGCCGGAATTATCCTTGGAGATTAGCTTACACTCCATCCTATTGCCTTGCAGTTCTTTTTAAGAACCTCCATCAAACAAGATTCTTGCTCTCCCGTCAAATATGTTGAGATAATAACTGGGTACATCTCATGCTTACCCGTAAGGAATCTATATTTCAGCGACTACGGCAAAGGATTCAGTTCAGGACAACTAGGAGCTGGCAAATCTGGCCTCTAAAAAGTCTGAGTGAATGCAACCAGATCTGAATGAGAGAACTCTCACTGATCATGCAAAATTGGTGAAGACTGCCCTGCTGATGTATCTGTACTCGATGCTAGCACAATCTCCATCCTAGCTACTAAATATGTGAACATCAGACAACGTAATAAATCATCAAATTCTGCCCTATGTCTGAATCTAAGGATTTGAATCAGAATCACAAGATATATATTCTGCCTCACTATCCTGAACACGATCATCAATCTCGAAAATGTCCTCAGCCTAGAGTGTGCTCTCCAAACTCTCCATTACTGGAAACTACGAATCTACGGCATCTGAAGGTGAGAGAAGGGCTCGTGAAATGGGATCATACCAAGCAGCTTCATCATCAGTGATCACAAAGTCGGACTCCTGGTGGACGTCTCGCTCTGCCTCTGTCATATGCTCGGTATCACTAAACTGCTCTGAGTAAGATGAGTCTTGCGCTCTGGTCTCATCGATTGTCTCTATTTGTATACTCTCACCCTCTGTGCGAAAGCATACCTTCCCATTATCTTGGTAAGACACTGCCTTGGCTGTGGCCAAGAATACGCGTCCTAGAATGATGGGGGTATCGGTCACAGATACAGGGATCTCCATGTCCAACACAACAAAGTCCACGGGGAATTTCAGACCCTGAATTGTGATGACCACGTCTTTCAACAACCCCTTCGGCCTCTTGACATATCTATCAGCAAACTGGAAGACTGTCCTGCTCTGTCGAAAAGGGTAAAACTCGAATCGGTCGAGTAAGCCTGCCGGAAGGAGGTTGATAGAAGAGTTGTTATCTAATAGAGTACGGTCGAAACTCTGTTCATGAATAAGGCATCTGACATAGGGAGCTCCTACATCTGGCCTCTTGGATGGCAGATGGTTCTGGATAGCAAAGTAGGTGGCACAGGTTAGAACATGGATTTCTGCTTGATGGTTCCTCTTCTTCTTGTGGATAGTGGTCTTCTCTCTCAAATTCTTCTGGAAGAGAGGGATGTGCTCAAGTGCCTTCTGTAGAGTCAGTTGGATATGTAATCTATCAATCATCTGTTGTCTGAACTCTAACTGTTGATCTTTTCTTGGATTCTTTTTTATTCCCCTTCGCCAAGAGAAGTGCTTGAGGGAAGGGGATGCATGGGCCCTCCTCAGGTAGAGGGCTAAGAACATGTTCCTGCTGCTGAGAGGGAATGGAATCCATACACGTATCATCAAGCATCACATATGGACTCGGAGATGAAGAAACCTTTCCTTTATTAATTTTTTATTCTTTTTCATATAGTCCCGAGGTAAATAAGTTGGAGAAAACACAACTGGAATAGAAATGGTGGCATCAGTATCACCCACGACATCTGTCGTCATGACATCAGCACTGTGCTCTGGCTCAGCATCATGAAAAGTTGTGGCATCAGTACCATCGGCTGGATCTGGAGAAGCGACGGCCTCAATACCATCGACTTGATCAACATTATCCTTGGTGGCATCATCACCACTGTCATCATCATCATTAACGACATCAGCACCGCTTTCCTCCTCATCTGGAGATCCTGAATCCTCGTGGTGTCGCCGCCCAAATGAGGTGTTGTCGGCTGGCATCCTACCGCTCCTAAGTATAACAAAGTCAGCATCAAATGTATATGAAGCAATGTCACCTGGAGTGGTGGTCTCTATGAAATGTACTTGCTCAGATTTCATCTTCAGGTTATTCAGGTTGGGCTCAATCTGAGCAGGTATGACGGTCTTTCCCTTGATGATCTCCTTCATCTCCTGGCGAAACTTGTCCATCTCCCGCCTAAAGGATCCATGCTGGTCTGAGAGTAAGCGAGCTAGATAATCAAGAGTTGGGTTCTCATAGGCTGGCCCATGAGAACCGGACGGATTGCGTTGCTAAAAGAGAGGCGGCTGCTGGAACTGATGAGGGGGAGGCTGAGAATACTACTAAGGCTGTTGCTGGTGCTTCCTCCACTGTTGTCCCTGCTTGTAGGGATGAGGACCAGACTGGTACTAGTATGATGGTTGCTGGGAGTAGTGGGGTTGGTGCTAAGGCTGGTTGGACTGCCCACCCTGAGCTGGAGGCTGTTGTTGGGATGAGGTACCTCCGATAGACCACCTGAATCTGGGATGATCTCGGCGGATCCTGAGCTGTTGCCGGTCATAACAAATCCCGTTGACTTCCATCAATGGCTCCTGCTCATACAGGGACGGGGGAAGAACTTCCAGTGGCTTATCCTGCTGATACACCACCATCTAAGTGTCCTGATATGGTGGTGGTTGAGAGTACTGGTGCTGCAACTTCTGGACAGGCTCCGCCTGGATATGGTAAACCTGTCGGTATTAGACTTATTGCCGGGATGAGCTGATGCGACTAGGATCAGCCCGTGACCTGGACAGGGCTAAGGAGTCGTATGTGCCTCCTGGAGACACATGATTTAGGTCTTCAGGTCACTCAAGATCTGTGCCAACTGATCTATCTAAGTCAAGCCCCGGCACTACTTCTCGATGATCTCGATGTTGTCCAGCTTCTCGCTGATAATGCCAATGCCAGCGGCCGACGACTCTGCCTGTGTTGCAGTTGCTAAAGAACTGGATGGACCTGCATCAACTCATGTTATCCTCTTATAGGACATGGCATGGTGTGAGAGCTTCCCCTGAGTGTAGAGTCGGGTCTGGGACATCACTGTGTAATTCTCAACCATCTTTTCATAGATGGCCCAAACCTGGTCTTCATCCTTGGCAAAATAGGAGCCCCCACAAGAAGCGTTCACTAGCCCCTGCAGCTCCATTGTCAGCCCACAAAAGAAGCTTTGTACTAAGTTGGGATTGGAAATGTAGTGATGTGGACACCGGTCAATGATCTCACGGAATCGATCCCACCCCTCATGGAACTGCTCGTTGGGGATCATAGAGAAATTGTTGATCAAAGCTCGCGTTGCGTTTGTCTGGCCGATTGGATAGTACTTATTCAAGTACTCGGTCCGGAGCTTCTCTCATGAAGTGACGTATCTCCCCAAATGCTTCAGCTAGTAGGCTTCTTTGTCAACAAGTGAAAAAGGGAATGTCATCATATTAATGGCGTCCTCATCTACGTATATGTCGAGGACAGCGTTGCAGATCATCTCGAACTCCTGCAGGTGTAGATGCGGCTCCTTAGTGGCAAGCCCATGGAACTTGGGCAAGAGTTGAATGGTCTGGGGAGGGAGCTTGAAATCTCCCAGAATCACCAAAAGCTGGATCCAATTGTGTGTGAGGGTTGCACCAGGGTTGTGAAACTCCCTCGTCGACCTGACTGGTCAGACGGGCTCCTGTGTCTCCTCTAGATGTCCTCCGTCTCCTCCTCCAAACTCTGGAATCTCTCCACTGCATGCTCGGTTTGGCTCTCCTCTGTCAGCTCGCATCTGTATCATCTCTCTGTGCACCTCTGCCATGAAGGCTCCCCGGTCTCTAATATGCCTCTACATTGTCTCTAGGGACGCTAAAAGCATGTTCTTGATGGCGCCCTGGTCTAAAAATATGTGGTACTACAGGGTTGTCCATCGGTGTGCTCCTCATTGCTGGCCATCTCTTGGGTCTCTGCAAAGGCAAAAGACCCCAACTCAAGTGCCGTCAAATGAACAAATATTTCCGTTGGTCTTTGCTCGGGCACCTCGTGACTGGAAGAAGGGTGGTCGAGGGGGAAAAGGGAGGAATCGAACTCGGGTTCAGAGAGCGGGTCTAGTCTCTTCTGAACCTTCCTAGATGAAAGGAATGGAGTGCTCGAAAGTGGTGCTGCCAAAGGTTGTCTAAGGGACCTCTGTCCCATCATCTTGATCTGGAAGAAGTATGGATGGGATCTGGAAACAAACAAGATCGGCAATCAAACCCTAATTCACCTATGCAACGCGGAGCTGATTACCATAAAGATTTGATCGTTTATCTTGTCAACTCTATTTAGATGATAATTCAGTCTATCAGAGTGATTAAGCGAGTTGTTAGGTACCCGATGCTCCCAAAAGACTGGCCCAATCCAAAAGGTAGATCTTTCCCAGCCAGTACAAGTTACGGACCGTTTACCAGCTACCCGATCAACTCACTATGTTAAGGTTATCGCATCCTGCTTTATCGGAGACCGAAGCGATCCTCACTAGAGAACGACTAACCCCAAGACCAGTAGTCTAACAAGAGTTCATGTGTGGCTCTAGCCTAGTGTGCGGGTCACTCTCTCGCGCAAGCAAACCAAACAATGAGGGAATGACTCTCCCAAGACAGATTTTTAAATGAGGTGTCTTTTAGGATCAAGTTTGTTTAGCAGTCCCAATTTTATGGTTATCTCTTTTTACAGTATTTTTCAATAATCAAACAAAAGCCTAATCAATTTTTCGATCTCCTAATTATTTAAAATCAAAAAACAGGGAGAGAATTCGAAAAAGTGATGCGCGATCAAAACTTATGATGCATGCAAAGTCAGAAATGGGTACATGTCGCCAGCACTCTACATGCAAGGTGATCCGCGCATAAATTAAAGAGAATTTAAACTAATCTAAATGATGCAAGAAAAAGAACAGCCTTAGATGAGCAAATTCTAAGACTGCGAAGAACAACAGTTAACTAACTAGAGAGAGAGGTTGAGGTATGGTCTCTGATGTCGATCGGTATCTACCACAATAGATCCTGCACGTGTTGTATACAGCCTCTAGCGGTGTGTAACCTCTCAATCAATCAGATTAACATTTTATTATGATTTTTTATTAAGTTCCAATTACGAAGTTGTAGGTGCAGGAAAGATATTAGGGGTTGGACCTTAATTAGTTACGTAGTAATCAAAGAAATCCCTAAATCTAGGAGCCAAATTCTACGAGAATCAAAGAAAATAAAATTCGAAGAAAATCAAAACCAGCAAAAAACCGCGGTGAGGTCCCCCGAGCACACCGGTGCACGGCAAAACAGACCCTGATATATGATCAAGTCCAAGTATCCAAGGCCTTGTATTATTACAACAATAATAGAGGGCTTGCTGAAAAAAACTAGCTATGATAATCTATCAATTATATCTATCTCCTCGGATGTGGTTCTCCTCCAAAGCGTCCTCGGGCAGTTCCTCGCACAAAAAGAGAAATAGAAATGTGCAGAACACAGTTATGAAAGATAGATATCAAAATCAATCAAAAGGCTGAAATCGACTACTGACCTGTGCTCCCCGGCAACAGCGCCATTCTCCATTATTTATTTAACTTGGTATAGCGACCAGGGTCGAAGACAAGGAGAACGGAAATGTACGAAATAGTTGGAAATCAACGGAATAAAAACATATTTTTGTCTATTTTAGTTTTTGTAATTTTTTTATAATTTTTAAATCAAGAAAAAGGAAAACAAGTAAATAAGCAAATCAAAGCATAATCAAGCCTTTGGCATTTTTATTAGGGATTTTTACTCAGAAAACCCTATAAACTTTGCCAATCACCTCCACGACCTTTTGCATAACGTAATTACCCTATCGACCTTATAAATTACCCCAAGAACCCTCGTGAGCTTCAAACATAGTAACCACAAGGTTCATACGGTAAGAATTGGCAAGTTTACGGGGTCGAGGGGAGAATTATGTTTGTTTCAAAGGTCGTGGAGGCAATTGGCAAAGTTTATAGGGTCTGCCGAGTAAAAATAACTAAAAATAAAGAATAAAAATATTTTTATGTTTTTAAAATAAGCAGATGTTTTTGATGATTTTATGGTATTTTTCTGATTTTTATATGATTTCATAAAAATGGAAGAAGAACGAAACAGTGAAACAATGTACAACATGGACTAAAAGGAAAGTTTAAAATATCAAAAATACCTTGACGTCTTGGTGGTGAATTTTGTGAAATAGAAAATCAAAAGAACTAACTACAGCAACTGAAATCCTATTTTTTATTTTCTTGGAATTTTTAATGATTTTTATAAGGTTTTGAGCCTTTTGTAATTTTTAAGGTTTTCATAAGGGTTTTTGAAATGAAACTGATACTGGAGCTAAAGCATACATAAACAAGCAAATTATTTTTTAAAAAAAATTCAAGCTATTTTCATAATTTTTATGTATTTTAGAAAATAGACAGAATAGTTTTTGGTTGTTTTTTATTTTTGGAAAATAAAATAGGAAATGAAATTAATTCCAAAAACCATAATAATTACTATAAGCTAGTAGGAGCTAATAGGAATGTTCGTGGAATTTTTAGGATTAATTTGCTTCTTATTTAATCAAGAATAATAAATATAGATTACATTGACCTAACTACAATTATTAAAAAGGTTACGGGCCAAATAATAACATAGCAGGAGAACTTAGGGCCAAATATGTAATTTGTCCAAATAACTCACGCGCAACATGTGACCACGCTTCACAGGGGTGTAAATGCAATTAACAAAAAAGTGTCATTCAAATGATAACATCCAGGAAATATATGGAAAATACTGCAAATAAACTAGCGCAGCACGCAGGACTCCACGTGAGTCATAAAAACATGATTAAAGTGCAAATATTTAAGAATTCAAGGTCCAAATTGTAAAATATCTGAACTACAAATTTATTTACGGGACTAGATAATAAAAAGTAAAAAACTGCAAGGTAGATAATGCAATATACCCTTCGCAGGGTGCGTGCGGAACGTGTGAGGGCACGTAGTGGGCTCTAGAGGCGGCTCTAGCGTACGGTCCTGATCACTGGTGGAGCAGATTTGATGGTTTAGGGTATGTCCCCCTACGTGCGCTCGGATGCGTCAGTAAGCGTCAAATATGATGGCTGAAAAGCTGAGATGGTCGACGACTTGGAAATAATCTAGTAGATGAAGGCCAATCCGACGGTGGATGAGGATGCTAGAAGAATAGCTCTTAGGTGAGTTCAATCGGGTGCTGGCAGCGATCCAAAGGTCCGATGAGTGCCCAAAGAGGTCTGTAGCATCGTGGAGATGCTCCCGTCTGATGACGTGATCTGATGGACGTGGCAATGGCTAGAAGGTCGTGGAGGTGTAGGGCCACCTGGAGCTGCTCCGCCTGAGCAATAAGGGGTCCAAGTGATGCTTCTCTCATACTCGGTGGCCTACAAAGAGTAAAGGGACTCGGGACGAAGCTCCGGTCTACGTTATTGGAGCTGGAAATGAAAGAAGTGGAGGGGGAGAAGATTGATCTCCGACGAAGGCGATAGAGGGAGATCCTCACCCTAATCTCAACCTGAAGGTCGAGGCTAAGGACGATCAGGCTGTGGTGCAAGATGGAAGGCGAGGCTACGAGTCGATCTGAACAGTTGGATGTGGATATCGAGGCTCCGACCAGGGTGGTCGGAGCAAGTGAATGTGCGACGGAGGCAAGATGTGTGATTGAATCGAACAGGACAATGGAAGTGAAATGGGTAATACCTGAGGTTATGGATGAACTTCAAAGCTTTAGGCAAAGATGGGAGTCGAGGTTATGGCCTCAACCTCGCTGCAGAAGGCAGGGAGGCTACTCGCAGCGGATCTCCGGGTACGAAGGGTGAGTTGCGTCGTCACTGCAACAAACCGGGCTCCAAGGGGCTCTCCGAGCAGTTGTCACTCAGCTAGAAATGGATAGAGGTCGAAGTGGGAGCGAGGAACGAGTTGCAGCAACATAAGGTCGAAGGAGATGTTATATATATTGGACATGCGAGCCCACGGCGAGCCAGTATGCAATAAATGTTATTGCAAATATCATTCCCTGATCTAAAATAAAGAATAACTAATTTGCATAATAGGTCCATTAGTACAATTAGGGTTATGTACCATGGCCATCTTGATGATCATACAGCTGTTGATTCAATTATTGAATCATAGAGGTTGGTGTTATGATGAATATCTAAAGAGTTAGATTGAGGACTCATCAGGCACCGTCAAATGATTATTAAGAGATGATCTCCAGCATGAGTAGGAGATGGCAATCCTTTCTCACATAGGTTGATATCTGACCGACCTCTTGATGCAAGTCCTCTGCATAGGAATAAAGATTCAGAGGTGTCAGATTAGTTAGGTCAAAGAGTTGACTTAACGAGATCAAGATAACCAAAGTCCTATATCATATGCTGTCATGATATAGGCACGCATCCTCTGACTGGAGACAAATGTGTTACTATATGTCTGAGTATGTACATTTGGCAGACCAATAGGTTGATGACCTAATCAAGGTCTATACATCGGCGCGCTGGTGTGCATATAAGGGCATAGGAGTAATACGATCTCTCAAAGGGATCATACAGGATCATTGTTGAACCAGAAGACATGAGCTCACTCATGAGGTATTGGGAAAAATCAAATTCCACGTGCAGTCGTCTCGCTTTGGAAGCTTGACTGAATTTGTAAGGTCTGATATATGCTTTTGGAAAGTATATGATCAACACCTAGGTATGATATATGCTTTTGGAAAGTATATGATCGATACCAAGTCCCAATGATCGAATGAGAAACTTAATGATAAATCTTTGAAGTAGACAATGTAAAATTGATCTTATATTTCGGGATTATTCTGGGTCTTTCAGTATGCAGGATGTACAAGTATTAGGAATACCTAAGGGTGATGTAACCATAAACGATTGTATAACCATGACGCTTCTATTCCTAGGGAGTGAAGAAACGGATCTGGATTTTAGTGACTCCTCTCAGTAGAGAAGTAATCTGATCATAGTCCAAATATTGGACATTGATCTGAATGTGATTTAGATGCAATGAGAAGATTAGATTTGCGGTCGTGATTTAATCAAGCATCTATTGGGGCCCCGAGATCTGGATTTGAGATGTGATCTCAACATCCAAGTCACTATACGTGGAACAATACAATCGTCCTGTCCTTATCTCCAAGTATCAGCGGAGAAAGCGCGTTATCCTTGAAAGAGTTGAGGATAATTTCATTGTTGATATGTGTATCCGAGCATTGAGAAAATGGATAATTAAATGTGATTTAATTATCATGAATAATGATTTAATTATCATGAATAATATGAATTTGATTCATATTATAAAGGAAATAATCTTAAGATGTGAATAATGTGAATGTGATCCACATTATTTAGGCACATGAGAATAGAGATCCAAGATGATTAAATGTGATTTAGTTATCATGGATATGAATAATGTGGATAGCACTATCCATATTAATCATATATATTATAAATGTAATTTATAATATATAACAGAGAACAATTTGTAATTTACATTTGTTAACTAAATGTTGATGTGAATTGGATTCACATTGGAGAATTTATTGAAAATGTAATTCACATTTTATTTTGAGTTGTGAATGTGATTCATAATTTTCCAATGGTAAGATTGCAATATTCACAAAATAATTATGAATTATTTTGTTGAATAATTTACGACAAGAGTTGTTGTAAATCTTGAAGATTTCGATGGAATAATGTAATCTCATGAGATATCATGAGATTACATGAGATTGCCACCAAATCCCATATTATGGAAGGAGGCAATCTTCATTCCATAATCTCCATGCTTGATCGATTTAATTTGGATTATATCATATTGATTTATCAATATACATTTAATCTAAATTAAATTATTTGTTGTTGGTTTTTACCCATAAAATCTTGGCCATTAAAAGAAACGCAAATCAATGAGAGCCATTGCATTTGTGTTGCCCATGGATTGGGATCCATGGATCCCAAAATATTATAAATAGAAGGACACCCCTTGATCTAATGAGAAATACAAGGCATCTCTCTCTCTGTTCTCTATGCACGCCCTCTCTCTTCCTCTCTCATGGTCGTCTACCATGGATGCCCTAGAGAGAGTCTCCATCGTCGCAGCATCGTCGTTATGTTGCCAGTTTGATTGCTCGTGAATCTCCGTCTCCTACGGTGTGCCTTGCTCGTGAAGAAGACGTTGGATCTCGTGTGTCGAGAAAGGAGATTCGCTGCTTGGATCATCAACATGGATTGCGAGAAGCACCTGTTTCATCAACACGCTCGCAAGCATCTCCTCCTTCGGATCTGACTTGAGACAGGAGGTCTCTTCATTTAGAGACTCGATCGCAACCACGCTTCAAGAGGTAATCCTATTATTTGTTTGTGGTTTAGACGAAATGATCCGAGAAGTGTTCTTGGATCATGTGGTTTCATCACATAAAATTTTTTTAATTTTCGTTGCCTCGAGAAACTAGTGCGATTAGTCGCTCCCGATCGCATACGATGTGATCTTCATGCTTCCGCGATACGCTTAAGGATCTTACAATATCCTTCAAGTGGTATCAGATCCATAGGTCAAACGTTTCGGATACGATTCGTCAACCTAAGCCGACTTGGATTCGTTAGGGTTGCGAAAGTTTTATCACATTTTATTTTCGCATCTCTATTTTGTGATTATTTTCAGCCCTGGTTAGATTATTTAAACACGAAAATAAAACTTGTATTTTGTTCCCCATTAAATAAGGAAATCGTAGGATCTGAGTTTGCCTGATTTCGAATCCGTTTGCTCAAGTTATGATCAAATTAGTGTACATGTATCCACTGTTTCGGAGACTGCGAATCTAAACATAATTAAGGAGTTAATTGCTGTCTAGAAATGCCTTGAAATGTGTGAAACTTACTTAGGTTCTGTTGTAAATCAAATTAGCAAACTTTCAAAACTTATTTTGCTTAATTTGGATTTAAATTGATTGAGATATGATAATTTTAGTAAGTGAGGGTCACTGCTGGAAAATACGTTCATAATCAAGAATCTTGTGATTGTCATTAAATTAATGAGTGAAATTAAATGGTTTAATTTCCTGAAATAATTATTGATAAATATTTGTGAAATATTTGCCGATAATTATTTCCTTAAATAACATTGTCTTAACCAATAATTGATTAGATATGATCTAGATCATAATTGGTTACACAATCCACTCTCCAACAAACATGTTGCTTGAATAGGATTTGAGATTTGTTTAGCAAATCTCATTATAATGTTAATAAAAATTGTTTTGATTATTATTATATATGGTATAAATTCGGTTGAAAACCGATTATCATCTCAAGTACACAATGATCAATTTGGCATTATCCTTTCCTGAGGTGGATATGGTGTCTAGTCGGGGAGCGTTGGGGTAGCAGGTTGCACCGTGTACGGTCTGTCTTCCGTTGGTACTGGCCATGACAGTGGGTAGGGACTCGATAATGCAGGAGAGATCACGGTGTATTTTTTCTAATTATTAAAATTCGAAATAATACGTATTTGAGATAATACCATAATTCAAGTAACAACAAAGAATGTTTGTTGGATATTAATTGGATCATTAATTTAATATGATTAGATTAATTGGAATCCAATTAAAATTAAGACACTCTATAATAGATGTGTTATTTCCTTTCGAATAATTACTCATAATGAATATGATTCATGATGATTAATTAGAATTTGAATATGATATGGAGGATCACATAAGTGACATCCATGGTCTCCCGTAAAGGCGAAGGGTTCCGTCGTCAAATATTATATGTAGGAGATGCCTGTCCAAAGTGACAGCTCCTGCATACAATCCATTTGGATTGGGCTCTTCGCTTCTCGAAAGAGTAAGGACGTATGCATAGTGACCCCAATATCGGGCCCTCATATTATGGGGACGATATTGGATTGCACATAGCGAGTTGTATTCCTGTTGACGGTTGATTCAATTAATGACGGGTCAACATCACCTTTGGGATGGTAGGCCCGGGTGTTAAAGATCGAATTGGGAAATGCAAGTTGGACTTGCAAGGCGGAATGTGTTCCCGCTTCTTTTTATCGGAGTTACAGGTTCTCATATTATTGGGATGTAACAAAGATAAGGAAGGAGATACCAGATCTTGTTGGGATATGACGGTAAGTATATCTCTTACATTGAAAGTGATTAAGGGAATGAACTTTCAGTATTAATAAGGCAAGATAACTTTGGTATAAAAATTCCTAAATCAAAGTAATATATATATATATATTTATATATGTTTATGCAAATTTCTTATTTCAGATAATCCTTCATTAAACCCACTCAATTTATACTCAATAATAACCAGTAAATTATCATGGATCGGATCCATGATCAAGATATTGTACTTGCAGTTGGACACATAATGTATGTGGTTGCAATGTGCAAGTCTTCCTCATAATAATGACTAATGATAATTAAATAGACAATAGGACTACAACTCTTGGATTTGTATGTCTCTATAGCCTTGATCTCTCATCGAATGTACTTTGGAAGTGACATGTCGATGATGATCATAATTGTCGAATAATCTTTATAAAATCTAAGAAGATGTTCTGGCATACATATGTGCTTTCGACATTTAATCACGAATGACATGGTTCTCTGCATTATGCAGAATGGTGGCTCTATTAGAGATGATGTATTCAAAATGTTTGAATACCTACCTGAACCATTGTTTTAAGAGTTTAGATGGATGTTTATATGATGAGTATCATCAATCTGTTGTCTATACTCAAGTCATTCATGAATCTTTATAATATTCATATGAATTAAATAAAGCATGTATAAATGTTTAAATACCCTTATATTGAAATATTTTGAATTCAACATAAGAGATTCTTTATCTTGAACAATGGTTGTTTATAGATAAAGGGAACGGAGTGGAAGCATGGGTTGGACCCAAGTAAGAAGGAAAGTCAAAGAGTTGACTGTACTTCTGTGACTTCTATATGACATCCAAATAGTTGGATGAATGCCAATACTACAATAAGTCGATGTATTGATAGTATGGCTATCAAGTCTATCTAGAATCCTTAGAGAAGGACTCGGATAGTGCATCAGGATAATCTATATCTACATATAATCATTGAAATTGACTTTCTTATTTGATAAGATCAAAGTCTAATAATTGTATCTCATTCTTACAATAACACTTGCAATTGGTTGCATGTGTATTAGAAGATTAGATAATTTGATTTTAGGGTTTAATAGTCATCTACATGGATATTGATGAAATTGTTGCAACAATCACTATTAGATAGATGGACTTCTTATTTTCAGTGGAAGAGCCCTTAGTCTTAGAGAATGTCTCTATGACCTAGATGTTAGAATACACTCATTGTTTATTTCTAAATATTGGAAATAAATATGAAATCTATAATAGACCTATCATAAAGAGTTATGATGGAGATATTTCAGATAGTAATCTAAAATCTAATGGACGCTACTGAATTAGAAAATTAATGAGTGGTACATTAACATTTCTAATATTGAAATCAAACCTTAAAAGATCAATAGGAGAATGAAGATCATTTGACAATGATCTGGCATCAAGCCTTGGACATTTATCTGTTGATGTGATCAATAGACTAGTAAGAGATTGTCTAAAGGTTCAAATCTTACATACTTGTGAATATTGTATTCAAAAGTAAAAATGTCACCCTTCCTTAGAATGGTGTAAGATGTCAAGGTATTCAAGATCTCATACATATTGATGTATGTGAATCATCTATATCAGAATAAATATTATGGGTATGTGATATATATTGATGATTATTAGTGATATGAGATTTCTTCTTTTCACTTAAAAACCTTTGAAATGTTCAAAGATTTCACAATTTTGGTTTAGAACCAAAGTTTGAAGGAAGATTAAATGAATATGATCTAATATAGGTAGTCAGTACCTTATAAATGAATTCATAGAATACCTAAAAGATATGAATGTCATTTCTATCTCACTCCTCCTAATAAACCTAAACTCAATGGAGTTGGAGGGAGATACAATTAGATCATGTGTGACATGATTTGATCAATGATGATTCTTAGCATAATTACCTCTTAGTTTTCACGGTATATACGTAGTAGAGACTACAATATATATCCTTAATAAGGTTCCAAGTAAGTAAGCTAGAATTTAGCACCTGATAATGCTACTTCATTAGGAAAATAAAGGATGGTATTGGATACCTACTTTATGACCTTGAGATTCTTAAAATATCTCATCTATGAGAATGTGATTCTTAGAGGATGAGACTCTTGAGAATCAAGATGAAAATGAAGTGAAGGAACTCATTTAATCTTGAGAAGATAATGGGGCTCCTAAAAATTGGAAACTAAAAGGACAATTAAAGATGAAACATTAATACCTCTTTAAATAAGTTTGAAGATGGATTCCATGTGTCAGTTGAATCTGACAATGATCTGACTTCATGTGATGAAGCTTCTGAAGATCATAGCATGGAAAGATGGATGTTAGCCATAAAGTCGAAAGTAGACTTCATATACAAATGTTGTATATGGACCCTCGAGTATCCACCTATATGGGTAAGACCCATTAAGGTATAAATGGATCTTCAATAGAAAGAGGGAACCTGATGAGAAGGTAGAGACCTTCAAAGCACGGTTCGTAGCCATGAGATGCACACCGAAGAGAAGACATCGCTTGCGATGAGACATGCTCTTCATTGACCATGCTTGAACCCATCAGAATATTGCTAACTTATAGCTACGCAACTTGACTATGACACCTTCAAGATGTGAGTCAAGATTACATTCCACTATGAATACTCTCTGAGGATATTCACATGAAGTAGCCCCGGGACTTCATGGTTAAGGAAAGCAAGATGTGCAAGCTAAAGAATTCCATCTTTGGACTCAAATAAGCTTCTTGTATTTGGAACATAAGATTTGATGAAATTATAAATGTTATGATTTCAAATAGATATTTGATGAACCGTGTGAAGCTTAGTGGGATTGCCATTGTCTTCATCATACTAATGTAGATAATATCATAATCATTGGAATGATATAAGGAAGATAATAATAAGTATTTTATAATATGATTGTTCCATACCTCGAGATATGATCTCAAGGATACCTCTTAGATCTTAGTTCTGAAGTTGTTGAGAAGCAAAGAGAAGAGGGTATTGGGACCGTCACATTAATGGTACACTTTGGACATTTCCATTTTCTGAAAAATTCCAAGAAAGGCTTCTTTCCCTCTAGAAATGGTACTGACCTATCTAAAGGGATAGCACCTCAAAGAGTTGAGGAAGTGAATGCTAAAACTGGTTGCCCTTTGTGCATCAGTTATGAGAAGTTGAAAGTATGCTAGATGGGTACAAAAGCCAAATGTCTGCCATGCAGTGGGAGTAGTAAAATGTTACTAATCCTACTATGGAGATAGAACACTTGATTGCAGTAATAACAATATCTTCAAAGATGACAAGCCTTTAGAGATAGTGATCTCTAACTCTTATCTTCAAGAAATTAAGACTTTATATATGGAGATCTAAAAGGTCTTAACTACGAATACCTTGGGAGATAGAGATCTCCATGAATAAGGGTATTCTAATAAGGATGATAGAAACTACATACGGGTTATAATGATGGTTATTGAGTTTTAGTGTCAACGACACTATAACTAACAATGTTGAGTATTGGTGGCATAGATACAAACCTTGGGATATGCAAGTGTCGTAAAAAGACTTGGCGTAGTCTCGTGTGAACAGAGTGACCGATCAACTTACCTAGCTATTTTCTAAATAGCCTATGATTGTCACATGAGTGTGGGTTTAATGATTAGCCCATTAATAGCTCTTTGGTCTAGTAGGAGATTGTTGGACATGCGAGCCCACGGCGAGCCATTATGCAATAAATGTTATTGCAAATATCATTCCCTTCTGAAATGAAGAATAACTAATTTGCATAATAAGTCTCTTAGTACAATTAAGGATATGTACCATGTCCATCTTGATGATCATACATCTGTTGATTCAATTATTGAATCATAGAGGTCGGTGCTATGATGAATATCTAAAGAGTTAGATTGAGGACTCATCAGGCACCGTCAAATGATTATTAAGAGATGATCTCCAGCCTGAGTAGGAGATGGCAATCCTTTCTCACATAGGTTGATATCTGACCGACCTCTTGATGCAAGTCCTCTGTATAGGAATAGAGATTCAGAGGTGTCAGATTAGTTAGGTCAAAGAGTTGACTTAACGAGATCGAGATAACCAAAGTCCCATATCATATGATGTTATGATATAGGCACACATCCTCTGATCGGAGACAGATGTGTTACTATATGTCTGAGTATGTACATTTGGCAGATCAATAGGTTGATAACCTAATCAAGGTCTATACACCGGCGCGCTAGTGTGCATATAAGGGCATAGGAGTAATACAATCTCTCAAAGGGATCATACAGGTTCATTGTTGAACCGGAAGGCATGAGCTCACTCATGAGATACTGGAAAAATCAAATTCCGTGTGTTGTCGTCTCGCTTTGGAAGCTTGACTGAATTTGTAAGGTTTGATATATGCTTTTCGAAAGTATATAATCAACACCTAGGTATAATATATGCTTTTGGAAAGTATATGATCGACACCAACTCCCAATGATCGAATGAGAAACTTAATAATAAATTCTAGAAGTAGACAGTGTAAAAGTGATCTTATACTTTGGGATTATTCTGGGTCTTCCAGTATGCAGGATGTACAAGTATTAGGAATACCTGAGGGTGATGTGATCATAAACGATTGTATAACCATGACACTTCCATTCCTATGGAGTGATGAAACGGGTCTAGATTTTAGCGACTCTTCTCAGTAGAGAAGTAATCTGATCTTAGTCCAAATATTAGACATTGATCTAAATGTGATTCAGATGCAATGAGAAGATTAGATTTGTGATCTTGATTTAATCAAGCATCTATGGGAGGATCGAGATCTAGATTTGAGATGTGATCTCAATATCCAAGTCACTACACGTGGAACAATACAATCGTATTGTCCTTATCTCCACGTATGAGCGGAGAAAGTGAATTATCCTTGAAAGAGTTCAGGATAATTTCATTGTTGATATGTGTATCCGAGCATTAAGAAAATAGATAATTAAATGTGATTTAATTATCATTAATAATATGAATTTGATTCATATTATAAAGGGAGTTATCTTAGATAATTAAATGTCATTTGATTATCAAAGACGTGAATAATGTGAATGTGATTCACATTATTTGGGCACATGAGAATAGAGATCCAAGATGATAAAATGTGGTTTATTTATCATGGATATGAATAATGTGGATAGCACTATCATATTAAAAAAATGTACTAAGCCTTTTCCCACTATAAGTAGGGTCGGCTACATGGATTCTTGCTCAAATCCATGTTGAAAGATTCGACTATTTTTTATGCTGGCCGTCGACTACCTAACGCAACCACTGCAACAGTGGGATTTGAACCCTGGTCTTTTGTGTGGCAGACACACTGTACTACCACTAGACCACTAGACCATTAATAGCACTATCATATTAATCATATATATTATAAATGTAATCTACAATATATAAGAGAGAATAATTTGTAATTTACATTTGTTAACTAAATGTTGATGTGAATTGGATTCACATTACACAATTAATTGAAAATGTAATTCATATTTTATTTTGGATTGTGAATGTGTTCACAATTTTCCAATAGTAAGATTGCAATATTCACAAAATAATTATGAATTATTTTTGTTGAATAATTTACAACAAGTGTTGTTGTAAATCTTGAAGATTTCCATGGAATAATGTAATCTCATGAGATATCATGAGATTACATGAGATTGTCGTCAAATCTCATATTATGGTACGAGGCAATCTTCATTCAATAATCTCCATGCTTGATTGATTTAATTTGGATTATATCATATTGATTTATCAATTTACAGTTAATCTAAATTAAATTATTTGTTGTTGGTTTTTTACCAACAAAATCTTGGCCATTAAAAGAAACACAAATCAATGAGAGCCATTGGATTTGTGTTTCCCTCGGATTGAGATCCATGGATCCCAAAATATTATAAATAAAAGGGCACCCCTTGCTATTCATATGCTAATGAGAAATACAAGTCTCTCTCTGTCTATTCTCTATACACACCCTCTCTCTTCCTCTCTCACGGCCGTTCACCATGGATGCCCTAGAGAGTCTCTCCATCGTCGCATCGTCGTTGTTATGCTGCCGGTTCGATTGCTCGTAAATCTCCGTCTCCTTCGGTGTGCCTCGCTTGTGAAGAAGACATTGGATCTCATGTGTCGAGATCAGGAGATTCGCCGCTTGGATCATCAGCATGGATTGCGAGAAGCACGTGTTTCATCAACACGCTCGCAAGCATCTCCTCCTTCGGATCAGACTTGAGACAGGAAGTCTCTTAGTTTAGAGACTCGATCGCAACCACGCTTCAAGAGGTAATCCTATTACTTGTTTGTGGTTTAGACGAAATGATCCGAGAAGTGTTCTTGGATCGTTTGGTTTTATCACATGAAAATTTTTTAATTTCCGTTGCCTCGAGCTACTAGTGCGACTAGTCGCTCCCGATCGCATACGATGCGATCCTCACGCTTCCATGATGCGTTTAAGGATCTTACCATATCCTTTAATATAGGCTTCCCATGGGTGTGAGATGGTTGGGCAAAAGCACGTAACCCTAGAAAGATATGTGCCTTCCTAGGGATCCGCGAGGGTCGTGGATCTAAGGAGATGGCTCGGATGAAAATCGGATCGCGAGGAGGTTTGATCCGACAAGGAAAAAGGGAAGAAAAAGGTCTGGCGAATAGGGTCAAGTCAAGTCTGGAAGAGGGCGTTGACCTGAGGTCAACATCTGGTCCCGGCCAATCAGAAAAAATGAATTTAGAAATTATTTATAAAATCAACCAAAATAGTAAATGACTTCAAAAAAGTGTAAAAAATAAAAAATATTTATTATTTTTCAAACTATTTTTTGTGATTTTAATTATTTTTATGAAAAATAAATTAATTTATATACAGTATAAAGTATTATATACAGGTATAATATATCTATGTACTTTATACAAGTATTCTTTTATTATTTTTGCACGAATATCCCAATTTTGTATTTTATTTATTTACAATATAATTTTTGGAGTATAAAATAATTTTTATTTTATTTTTATTATTTAATTACAGGTACATAATAAATAGGGAGTAATACATATATACATGTATTTTGTACAAGTGAGAGAGGATTTTATTTTTCTAATTTTTCTTTTATTTGTCTTTTATGTTTAAGACTATATACAAGGAGGTAGAAAGACTATTTGATTTTTATTTTATCCAAAACAATTATTTACATATATAGGTAATATATACATATAGAGTAAGCCCTATTTCTCTTTACTTATTTTATTTGGCGATCAGGTCAATGCTTGACCTTCTCTTGGGGTTCGGTTCACTCTATATTTATTCTAAATACCTCCTCCTTTTTCTTTTCTTTTATTCTGTTATTTTTACATAAATACATGCTAATTACACAAAGTTAGCACATGCATGCATAATGCTAACTTATTGTATTTACACCTATTTACATAATGATTTGCCAAGATAAATAGCTAAAATAAAAGAATAAAGAGTGAGAATCAGGGATTCATCATGACTCTTCATGCGACGGGCGTATCACTTGGACCTATATATGAAAAGCAGAAGTTCGGGGGGTTTGTCTCAAATGTTTAGATAGTGCACGTGTGCGGCACGTGTACCGCTGAAGGAGATGAGCGGTGGGGTTGTGATCTTGATCTACAGCCGACGTGTGGCATGTGAGCATCCCTTGGATCAGATTTGATCCAAAGGCTATTGTGAGATATGGAGTTATGCTTGTGTTCTTCTCCCTTTTGTCATATGCAAGTGACGAAGCAATGGTTTCAAGGTTGTGCTCGATTTGATACGGCACCAGGTGCTTCAATGAAAGCGGAGGTCCTTAGAAGGTTTTGTGTTGAATGTTCCTCATGCTAAAGGTGTTGTGCGACTAAGGTGCCCCTGATCTCTAATGATCCTCGGGTGCTTCAGGTATAATGGAACTCCTCGGATCATGGAATGGATATCTAGAGGTTGCTGCTGAAATCTTCACGGATAGAGACCGAACTGCTCCAGGCAACTCTGTGAAGATGCTCTTCGTTCCTTGATGGATCGAGATGATGCTTCAGATATCTGTCCTACAAATAAAGCAATGGCTCGAGGTTGATGCCTTGGCCTGAATGTAACAACAAAAGTGTGAATGGAAGTGCATTCGAAGGTGGATGATCAGCACCAGACCTCCGACCATCGTACGTGGCCGGAGTTGAATGATTGTGTGAGATAGAATGGGAATGTGTAGAGATTACAAAGGTGGAGGGGGAATCAGGATGAATGTGATATGTGATTCTAGATCGGAATCAACGGGAAAACTAGATAGTAGAGAGAAGATAACAAAGGAGGAATGAGGGAAGAAATGAGAAGAAGAAGAAGAAGAATTGGGAGAAGAGAGATGGCATAAGAAGAGAGGAAAGAGATCGGATGTTGGATGTGCAATTAAATAATAGGGAAGAAAGTGATGGAGAGGAGAAGAGAGAGGATGAGAAGAGAAGGGAAAAATAGCAGAGAAGAAAGGAAGAGAATGGTATAACCTGAACTGTGTGCGCGGGTGGATTTGCTTGTGGAAACAGAGCTCGAAGGAGCTTCGGGATGATTGATGTCTTGACGCAATGACGTGCGAGGAGTCTAGAACTCTCACCAGCGGAGCGCAGCGAAGTAGTGATCTCGTCGCACCTCGCCTGGTCTCGCTCAATGGCAGAAGGACCCCGATCTGTCACCTCTAGGTATCTCTCTCGGAGCTCACGGAAGGGAAGAGGTGGCGCTCATGGCAGATCTCAGAGATTTAGGGATTAAGGCTCCTTATATAGGCTAGGTTTCGTGAGGGCCAAGGATGTGGGACTGGTCACCGATGGTGAGTCCGATGGCCATGGGTCGTTAGGCCACCGGCCTAACAGCCGGGCTATTGAGGAGTTAGGCGGAGGAAGAAGAGGACGGTGGCGAGCGTTGGGGAAGAAGGAGTGGGGGAAGAAGGAAGGGGAGGAGAAAGAAAGAAAGAAAGAAATAATAAAAATTAAATATCTTAATAATTTAATAATTATATTAATTAAATAATATAAATAATCTCTATTTAATTTAATTTAATAAAAGAACATTAATAAAGTATATAAATATCATAAATCATATATTAAATAATATAAAGTAAGGTACATTGTACATTGTATACCAATATTGTCCCAAAACCCACTTTTCATATATTAACTCTAATTTTAGTGAAATTGGTGTCATTTGGTAGATAATGAACTTTAAAAGTGACTACGCTTAATTCGGAGTCCATATGGACGAGTTATGCGGTTCAGAAAATTTAAGTCAAGACTTAGTGGCTTCGGTATTTATTGGCATTTTCACTTAAGTATATTTTTATATTTTTCTATTGATTTTTATAAATATATTAGAAAAGAAATTAGATTAATCAGAGTTAAGGATAATTAATGAGAAAATCAGAAAGTTTCTACATATAATACATATAGACAGAGGGGCCTAAACGCCAAAACTAACTCTTTTTATTCTAATATATTTTTTAATATTTTTAATAAATATTGTGAGTTATAAAACGAAGTTTAAAAGTAAGTTTGGTCGATTTGGAGTTTTCTATAAATAGTTATGAACCTTGGAAGTCGAGTTTTACGACTTTTGCGGTTCATTATAATATTTATTTTTCTGATATTTTTATAAAAGAATATATATTTTTATAAACAACTTTTGTGAAGGAAATATTTTGATTTAAGGTTTTCTTGATGATAAATAAAATAGGTGAAATATTTACAAGATGAAAAATGTGTAAATGTATTTTTCTGGTCTAAGTTTTCTGAAATTTTTATAATTTAGGATCATTATCTCCCTCTACTTATTTATTTTGAGGACCAAGTCAATATTGACCCAATCTCGGGGTTACGATCAGTCTGTATATATTTTATATACATCCTTCTTTTCTATTATTTTTTTCCTTTTTCTCTTATTACTTTATTTTGGATAAAATAAGTGTTAAATATATATTATTAATAATCATGGTTAAAATATTAATTAATGGAAATTTTCCAGTATTTACATGTATTTTACCAATTTTAGCTAAATTGAAGGAATAAAGGTGATGAATCATATATTTATCAAGACCTTGGTTAGGACTTCAACCTAATGGTCTATCAAATGTGCACATTTAAACATATATATGTATATCTATCTCTGGTCGAAGGGAGTATGCCTGATCATGGCAGTTATGTTTCAAGCCTTAGTTTATCGCAATCTCGTCAAGTCAACTATTTGACTTGACTTTTACGACACATCTGAAGCACTATTCATATGCAGAGGATCTGCGTCAAGAAGTAAATCAGAAATCATTCTATAGAAAAATATTACTATCTCTTTCTTAGATGGGAGATCATCATTGAATACGTATGATATTCAATATGGCCATGGTACATAAACCTAATTGTACAAGAGTACCTTAATTTAAGTGCATTCGTAAACATCCATTTCAGATAGACATGAAACATAATAAGTTGTATTTCATTAATAGGTCACCAATGGCTTATAAGTCCAACAGTCTGCCACTAACCCTCAGAGCCATTCATGTACAATTCTTAAACCTATATTTATTACATGTTGGTCAAAGACTTTTTATGATAAAGGCTTGGTAAGAGGATAAACAATGTTGTCAGTAGAGGCAACCTTTGTAATTTTGATATTACGACGCTTCTGTATGTCCTAGATTATGTGTTATTTCCTCCCCACATGTTTAATTCTTTGATGTCATCAGTGTTCCTTTGTCTGCTCTATGGCACCCATGTTATCACAGAATAATGGAATGAGAGATTCCGATGAGGAAACTATGTCAAGCTCCAGGATGTACTTGTGCAACCACACAACCTCTTTCACTGCATCTGATGTGACTATGTATTCTGGTTCAGTTATTGAGTCAGCAATGGTGTCATGTTTTTTGCTTCTCCAGCTCATAGCGTTACTATTCAACAGAATAAGAACCATGAAGTTGCCCTCCTATCATCCACATCTGATTGGAAGACCAAATCCGTGTACCATAAGATGTGGAGATCTTTGTCTCCATAAACTAAGATGTAATCTTAAGTTCATCTTAGCTATTTGAAGATGCTTTTCACCGCGGTCCACTATTTCTCTCCATAGCAGGATTGGTAATATCTACCACTCCCACTGTGTGATAGATGTCTGGTCTTGCACACATCATGGTATACATCAAGCTTCTTACATTTAATGCAAAAGGGCATCCAGCCATGTCTTTCATTTCCTTAACAGTTTGGGGAACCATCCCTTTAGATAGGTGAATACCATGTCTTAAACGAAGGAAGCTTTTCTTAGAATTATCCATCTTGAATCATTCAGAGATCTTCTTGATATGTCCTTGCCGTGAGAGTCCTAAAACCTTCTTTCTCTCTTTCTGAATAATTTCAGACCCAAGATATAAGGGGCTTCTCCAAGATCTTTCATCTCAAAAGTATGGGACCAGACTTTAACACCGCTCATCATCCCAATATTATTCCCAAAGATAAGGATATCATCTACATAAAACACAACGAGCATGATGGTGCTCCCACCAAGATTCTTGCATACATACCTCATCCATATTCTTAAACGAAATTATAAATCTTTGTGGTTCCATCGAAACGGATGTTCAACTATGAGAAGCATGCCTGAGCTTATAGATGGATTTCTTCAGCTTGCAAACTTTGCCTTACTAAGCTATGATGCTCTGGGGCTACTCCATATAGATATCCTCTTAGAGGTATCCACTGAGGAATGTTGTCTTGGCATCCATCTGCAAGATGTCATAGTTAAGATGTGCATCTATATCTAGTAATGCCATGATGGATTTAAGCATGGTGACATGAATGTCTCATAGTAATTGATGCCTTCTCTCTATATGTATGCCTTGCTACAAGTAGTGCTTTGAATGTCTCTACCTTCCATCAAATCTCCTGATTTTCTTGAAGATCCATTTTCACCCTATGGATTTGACCCTTTAGGTGGATCTTCAAGGGTCCATACACCATTCTAGTTCATGGAGTCTATCTCAAACTTAATTGCTAGCATCCATTTATCCACAACATGATCACCCAATGCTTCGTCATATGAAGTCAGATCATCATCAGATTCTTCAAATACATGGAATCCATACCTTTCAGGTTGTCTTACAACCCTTTAATTCTTTCTAAGATGTATTGTCATGTCATTCTCAATTATCTCTTTAGTTTCTGATTTTGAAACTTTGTTTATCTTGCTAGACTCTACTAGTTCCTCGACGTCATTACTATCTTGACTTTTAAGGAATTCATCTTCTAAAAATTTGACATCTCTAGAAACAAATACCTTTTAGGTCTCATGATAATAGAGTTCATATCCATACCATTCTTTACATATCTAATGAAGTAGCACTCTCTAGTGTGAGATTCCAACTTGTTTGCATCCACATTTTTAGCATGGACAAAACAACTCCAAATCCTTGAGTATCATATAGTCGGCTTGGTATCATACCAAATTTCATGAGAGGCTTTCGGCATAAATTTAGATGGAATCTTGTTTAGGACATAAGTTTCAGTCTCTACTACATGTTCCCATAAACTAAGAGGTGAGCTTGCTTTACTCAACATTGATCTTAGCATGTCCATTATAGTTCTATTGTGTCTCTTTGCAACTCTGTTGAGTTGAGGAGTATATGGAGGAGTGGGATTAGAAATAATTCCTCTCTCCTTAAGGTATTCTTTGAATTCATCTAAGACGTATTCGCCACCTCGGTCAGATCGAATTCGTTTTATCTTCTTTCCGATTTGGTTCTCAACCAAAGCCATGAACTCCTTGAACTTTTCAAAGGCTTCATATTTGTGACGTATAAGGAAGAAAAAACCAAATTATGAATAATCATCAATAAAGGTCGCATGGAATTGATATTCATTACAAGTCACAGTACGAAAGAAACCACATACATTAGTATGTATTAGGTCAAGTATACTTTCGCATCTTTCACCTTTCTTAGTAAAGGGTTGATGAACTCAACTCAACCTAAACTTACTACAAGCGGTATCGGTGTGCTAGTCGAGATGATCAACATAAAAAGGGAATGTGAAATCCCCTTTGAATTATCTTTATTTATACTCCTAAGCTAATTTATATAACGGGAGTACGAAAGTGTCAAACACAGGAAGAAAAACTTTCAGTTAAGTAGTGTGATGTAGTTATTAATTAGAAAATTTCTCCCACATTTAAGGATTTTTTAATTAAATTTATTAAATTTTATGGATTTTAATGATTTATATTTTTTAATCATCTTTTATATTGTTGACTCAATGGAGTTTTGGAACCCTGGTGATCTCGCCTACAGGTTTCTTTTCCAAATATACCACCAGATCAATGCAATTTTTCCCAAATCAATGGTTTCTGAATCCAGATTGCCATTTCTTTTTAGTGTGAAAAATGATTTGAAGGGGGCGAAAGTTTATGTTGATGCCTAACCATTCAGATATAAATTTAGAGGACAAATTCAAGAGCAAGTGATTCATGCTTTCCTCTTTCTTTTGCAAAGGTGACAACGGTTAACCCAATCAAGACTCCTCTTATGCTTGTGGTCTTTAGTTTCATTTCTATCATGTAACATTAGCGATAGGAAGAAAGAAACCCTTCGTTAAATAGGTTTGGGTCGAAGTTTGACATCCATCTGCCCGTCATGAGTGAATACACAGAATAGTTGTTTGTTTGAAAACTTTCCCTTATTAGAAGGAAAAGAAATATCGTCATCTTTATCAGCAATAAGATGAATTTGATTAACCATCTTTTTGAGACTGAGAATCCGATCCCGCATCGGAAGAGTCTCTCTAGTATAGAGACTAGTTAGCAGATTGTTTGGGGATGATAGCTTCCTAATGGCCATTTCCCAGGTACCAAGTTTCTTCGGAATGTAAGACCAACAAAGAGTGTCCATTATTAAATGAATCCAGGCAATCATTTGGTACATTTCAGCGAATCGTTTGATGATTATATATGCATAAACAAGGAAAAAGCTTCTCTCCATATACAGCATTATCCATAGAGCCATGTCTTAGGTGGGAAATCACTTCTCTCAGGTAGCCTATGCTGGATCAGATGGTGTAAGAGGAGATGGTTGTTGAAGAAGGGGAGGAGGTGGACGGCGTAGATGGTGGCCCTGAAGACTTGCCAAGAGGATGTAGAGCTCGATCTTAACCATATCGAAGAAAATATACATAAAAACGAAGAGTTATCAGTCTGACCTACTCAAGTTTCAACTCCAATTAGATTAAGAAAAAAATGACTAAATTAAGTAAAAAAGGGAGGAAAAACAGATAGACGGGCAGATAACAAAGAGTTAATTAATTCTCTACAGTTACGTATATATATTCGATAGATGGAAATACAATGTCTATTTTTCCAAACGAGCACCGGAAAAAAACACAAAATTTATTTGATATTTTATGTTTGTGTCAAGTAGCGGTTGGACCCTACTAATGAATCCAGTCAACTACAAGATGGTTAGGTTCTTTTGATTTAACATATCAAATAGGGATTTCCATCTCGACGTCGTCGATCATCTGGGCTGACTAGCTAGTAACGTTTGAAATCAAAACAAGCAATGCCTGACACGAAAGAAAATATAGGTTTTTAATCTGATGATGGCATAATATATATGATAGCAAATCAAGCAGTAAAAGCCAATTGACATCGGAAATCTGTAGTCTTGCTTGCCATCGATTCCCAGTTGTACTCCCTGACATCTCCACCATAAACTATTCCTACTGATTACTGGTCAAAGGTAAACTCTTATGAAAAGGATGGCGTCAAATTGCACTCCCGTGATTATATATAATACTAGATCCTGCACGCTGCTAAGGTGAGGGTGATACCGTGGATTTACCTCTACCCTGACAGGGACAAAGAAGCAATAGAATCTGCAGGTACAATTGTGTTCGCAGAGGCTGCTGGATAGTTGTGTCGTGACGTTGTCGTGTGTGTGTGCTCGTAGGTAAATCAAAATGCATGTACCTTCACTTATCAGTAAAAGAAAATGCACGTACCTCTGCCAAGAAGATCCAAATGATATGGGTTTAGGGAGGGTGAAGCTCGAGGAGGAGCAGTGCAGATCTTTTGGCTTCGACTTGTTGGGGATCCAAGGGCACGTACCTCTTTACCCCTAATCTTGTCCTTAAGTTTGACAGAATGCAAAAAAATGGTTAAAGCCAACCTGATCTGTCTAGATGTTCTCCACTTAAAGAATAATAGATCCTATACCATCTTCTTATGGTGTCTTAATTAAGTTTATGAAATTGATTGATCATGTTCATTGAGATGACTCATGTATCTTGTCCTAATGTAGTAGTTAGAACGATCTTTGATTTTTTTTAAAATCCAGGATAGTTAGACTTGCATCCTCTTATTACCATGCATTCTATCTTTTACCTACAATAGGGATGAAAACGGATATGGAATATATGCTTACCGTATTCGAAAAATTGTCGGATACATATATCCGTATCCGAATATTAATCGAATACAGATCGAATATGGATACGTGTTATAAAAATTTTCCAGATAAGGATATGGATATGGTAACGGTTTGAATATCCGGATCCGGATATCCGAATACAACATTTAAAATTGCTTTATATATTAGCTAATATAATATAAGTCACAACCTCTGCTAATATATTAGTATTATATATTATATAATGCAATATAATGATGCTATTAATAAACTTCCATTTGTTTGGCATGAGCATGAACGAAAGTTACAAAACTCTATCCTTTTTTGTTTCCGGTTAAGAACACATGTCACACCGACGCTCCCTTTTGTCATGATGCAATTTATTTATATTTCTTTGTCATTTTTTAAAATCATTAACAACTTTGATAAAAAAAATCAATTTGTATTTGTGTGTGGTCTTATGAGATCCGTATTCAGATTTTATATTTATTTGATCCATATTTGGCATCACTCTTTATTCGATTAATATTTGGATTGGCTCTTTATTTGATACGTATTTGGGTCCACTCTTTATTTGATCCGTATTTGGATTCGATAAATATCCGATTCGAATTCGTATCCGTATTTTAAGGATATAGTTTCCTTAATACATATTCAAATCATATCCACATCCGTTTTCATATTGGATAGAGATGAAGTGAATATAGATATGGAAATAAGAATATTCGCAGGCACAAGGGGTGGATAATGGAAGATGGACTGGAGTCATTAGGAAAGTGTTTAAAAAGGAAAAAAGGTGTCGAATATTAAAGGTGGATACCCAAAATTTTATATTCATAAGTTTGGTGCAAAAATTACAATGATCAAAAATCATGTAGGAGTTTGTAATGTTCTATTACATTTTCGATATAAAATCTCTCCCCATGAAAAATATATAGGTCCATTCGTTGCCAACCAAATCGCCGACAAAATAGACGTTGCATGAACTTTCTCAGCTATTATACAAGTCCCGGATATACCAATGAACTCCCAGAACTCTCTAACCTCTGAGAATGCAACAGTAGATATATTGATCTCTGCCCCAATATGTCTCGAAGAAGAATAAAGAAAAAATAGATGATCAACATCATCCATCTCCTCACCACATCGTTGGCAGGAGCTGGCGCCAAAGAGCCTGACCCTCCGAGCACCAGTCATCTCCTACTCTATACCGAACAACGAGATAAATAATTTCACTCTTTTAAGAATCCGCTAAGATCAGATTTGTCCTAAGTAGGTAAGGCAATCCCCGTATAAAAACGATGGATGCATATAAAATTTTATATGGGGGGAGCATTTGACTCGAGGAGAATTGCTCGGGGCACATGGTGAGAAACGAGTGTGTGATGACTAGGTGTAGGGGTCTTCAATCGGAGTCAAAGAAGTGATGAGATGGAGAAGGAACAACCAACGGATGAAGCCTTGTGGCTATACATTGACATGAGACTTTGACCAAAACAAAAACGAAAATCAAAGAAAAAATACAAACAACTACAAAATTAAATTAAATTAAAATTGATCAAATTGAAATATGTTAATCTCAATGAGATCTACATATACCATGACGACCTCAAATTCAAAATAATATGTATGTAAAGTATACAGATTTTTAAGGCATTTTATAGGTATAAAACACTACTTAATTTTCACAATCTTGCATTTTTCTTTGATTTTTAATTAACAATGTATCACAACAACAACAACAACAACGCCTTTTCCCACAATTAAGTAGGATCGGCTACATGGATTCTTCTCCTCCATTCAGATCTATCTTGGGTTAATCTCGGGTTTATATCCAAAAAACTAAGATCCCTTCATATAGTCTCTTTCCAACACTTCTTGGGATGTCCTCGCCCTCTCTTAGCCAGCTCAACATCCCAACACTCGCATCTCCTAACTAGTGCATCAACTGATCTTCTTTGCAAATGACCAAACCATCTTAAGCAGTTTTTTCGCATCTTATCCTCGATCGGAGCTACACCAACTTTCTTGCTGATTGCATCATTCCGAATCCGATCTTTACATGTGTGTGTCCACACATCCACCTTATCATTTTCAATTCTGCTATAGCCATTCTCTACACATGTCCATGATTCATAGGCCAACATTCAGATCCATAGAGCACAGCAGGTCTCACGGCTACTTTGTAAAACTTTCCTTTAATTTTTAAAGGAATTTTCTTATCACAGAGAACAGCAGAGGCTCCTCTCTCCACTTTAGCGAACCTGCATTTATTCTATTAGTAACATCTCCATCAATTTCCCCATCATGTTGCAAAATAGATCCCATATATCTAAAAGATTTTCTCTTCCAAATGTTATCGTCACCAATCTTCACATCGATTCCTTCACCATTGCTTCCATGAAAGGTGCACTCCATATATTCTGCATTTGCCTTACTTATACGAAGTCCTTAAGTCTCCAATGCATGTCTCCAGACCTCAAGCTTCTCATTTACTCCATCTCTAGTCTCGTCAATCAACACAATATCATCAGCAAATAACATACACCTAGGTAACTCATCCGGAATGTGACTTGTCAACTCGTCCATAATCAAACTAAAAAAGAAATGGACTCAAAATTGAACCTTGATGTAAACTGCTATTGATGTCAAAATAGTTAGTCTTCCCAGACGGGGTCCTTACACAAGATAAAGCCCTATCATACGTATCCTTTGTGAGGTTAATGTATAGGATAGGTACTTGTCTCTCCTCCAAAACTCTCCACAATATCTCTCGTGGGACAGAATTATAAGCCTTCTCCAAATCAATAAAGATCTTATGGAGGTTCTTCCTTTTAGCTATATAAATCTCCATTGTTCTCCTCAGCAAATGGATGGCTTCAATAGTTAAGCGACCTGACATGAATCCGAATTGGTTTTCTTTTACTTTGGAAACTTGCCTCAACCTCCTTTTGATCACACGTTCCCAAATTTTCATAGTGCAACTCATCAGCTTGATACATCTGTAATTTGAACAATTTTGAATGTCTCCTTTATTCTTATATAGAGGCACCACGATACTCCTCCTCCAATCTTCAGGCATTATCTTGCTTCGCCAAATAACATTGAGTAGATTCGTAAGCCAAGTCAAACCGCGCTCACCTAAAACTCTCCAAACTTTTAGAGGGATGTCATCCGGTCCTACACCTTTCCCATGTCTCATAACCTTCAAAGCCTCCTCTATTTCCTTTCTTTGTATTCGTCTATAGTTTGCACGATTCAAGTAACTTTCACTACTAGCTAGATCACTTAAAGTGATCTCTCTATTTCCTTCCCTAGTGAAAAGTTTATGGAAGTACTTCTCTCATCTAGTCTTTATATCCTTTTGAGTAACAAGCATGTGACCTTCCTCATCCTTAATGCATCTCACTTGAGAAAGGTCTTTGATCTTTCTTTCTCTTGCTTTGGCCAATCTGAATATATCCTTCTGGCCCTCCTTAGAGTCGAGATTTTTATACAAAACTTCATAAGCTTTTGACTTAGCTTCTCTTACAGCCTTCTTTGCTTCCTTCTTCGCTATTTTGTAGTTTATGGCAATTTCCTCTGTCCTATCCTTAGACATTGCTTTAAAGCATTTTCTTTTAATTTTAGCTTCTCTTGCACCCCTTCACTCGACCACTAAGCCTCCTTTTAACCTACGTCTCCTCCCTTTGACTTGTTGAGCAATTCTTTCGCTACCTTTCGGATACAAGATGCTACTGCCTCCCACATCTCATTTGATCTCCCGCTACAAATCCAAGATAAGTCTTCTAAAACCTTCTCCCTGAAGCTTGATTGCTTTAGTGGAAGATTCCACCATCTAGTTCTAGTGATCTTAGGAACCCTTCTTTTCTTTATCATCCCTTTTATTTGCACATCCAAGACAAACAAGCGATGTTGGGTTGTCAAACTCTCTCCTCGGATTACTTTGCAGTCTTTACAACACAACCGATCTCTTCTCCTCAATGTAAAATAATCTATCTGTGTTCTAGTTGGGTCACTCTTATAAGTAATTAAATGCTCCTTCCTCTTCTTGAGGAGAGTGTTTGTTATGAAAAGATCATATGTCATTTCCAAAATCCAGAATGACTTTTCCCTCTTCATTTCTATCCCCAAAACCATGTCCTCCATGAACACTAGCATACCCTGAAGCATCTTTTCCCACATGTCTGTTAAGATCTCCACCTATGCAAATCATCTCTCTTTGTGGGACTTCTTGTAAAATCTTATCTAGATCCTCCTAAAAAGCTTGTTTAGTCCGTTCATCTAAACCAATTTGTAGTGTATAAACTGAGATGATATTCAGAATTTCTTCTTCAAGCATCAATTTTAGCAGAATAATCCGATCCCCGAATCTTTGCACCTCAACCACACAATCCTTGAAATCCTTATGAACAATCACTCCAACAACATTTTTGCCCTTATCTTTACCTAAATACCAAAGTTAAAACTTGTCTTCTCGATCTCTCTTGTTTTCTCTCCAACCCATTTAGTCTCTTGAAGACATAGTATATGAATCTTCCTTCTTTCCATCGTATCCACTATCTCTATCAATTTTCCAGTTAAAGTGTCACTATTCCAACTACCAATCCGCAACTTCCTTTGCAATCTCTTTTGGACTAACTTATTCGCTCGCATGCGTGATGAATCCTCATTCATCACTCTTTATTCTTTTATTTTAGCTAAAAACCTTTGTAAAATACCATGTATATATTTGTAAATATAATAATTTATCAAATAGCATGCATTGTGTAAATATTAATAATTAGCACGTATTTTGTGCAAAAATAAAAGAATAAAGAAATAAAGAAAAAGAGGGAAATATTTAGAATAAATATTGAGTGACTTGAACCTAAGGGAGGGCTCAATATGGGCCTGACCGCAAAAATAAAATAAGTAGAGAGAGATAGGGTAACTCAGCCTTGTACATAACTCCCCTCTTAGTGTAAATATTTTATTTTCTAAAAATAAAATTATTTATGTATTCCCCATATTTTGTATATATTTATAAAAATAAAAGAAAAATAAAAGAAAAATAAAAAGAAATAATTTCTCTCTCATCCCCTTGTATATACCATGTATATATGTACCTATATATATTTATTTTACCTTTATAAATAATTAATAAAAATCAAATAAAAATCGTTTTATATTCCAAAATTTATGATGTAAATAAATAAAATATAAAATGGGGATAATTGTACATAAATAAAATGATAAAATCAAAAATAAAAAATACATAGGTATATATACCTGTATATAATACTATATAATGTAAATACATAATTTATTTTTTAAAAAATAATAAAAATCACTATAAATACTTTAAAAATAAATAAACATTTATTATTTCGTAAATATTTTTAAATAAAGTCATTTTCTATTTTATTTTGATTTTCCAAATCTTTTTCCAATCGAATTTTTCCATTAGTCCACAGGGGATTGTTGACCCCCGGTCAACTCCCCCCTGGACCACAAGCCCCGTGGATTTTGACGCCAACTAGATTTCTCCATTTTCTCACGCCTCGATCCGCCAACCATTTCCTTAAACCCCGAGTCCCGATTATTCACGTTACATCCCTGACCCACGCATGCCATTCTTCCTAGGGATCTGTGTACCACATTTGCTTGCCCGACTCCATTCTTGCCGGACCCCTACCAGTATGAAGCCTCGCCTCCCTCCGCCATTTCATGCACCTTCGGTTGCCATCTTCAATCCCTGTGACCTCCATCTTCTTCCTCGAGTGATAGCGAGTGCGGAGGGTGTTGTAGAGAGTGATTGGAGGTGTGTACCCCAGGTTAGGTGACCATCGTCGTCAAGCTCCGTCGTCGGCGTAGCCCGAGCCTCTGGAGGTGACGCTCCATCGAGGCGAAGACCGTCGGAGATCTATCATCTCCCCCACAGTCGACTCCGACCATCAGGTACTTCCTTTAGGTTCCATTTCGTCATTTAGATTCGATCTTTTCCACCTAGCTCCGCCCCAGTGGCCGGAGCCCCGTCACTCCACCTCATCCATATCGATAGATCCCTCGACCCATCGTCACCTTCCTTCCACAATCTGATCACCTCGATCTTGGCTATCCGAGCCAAGATCGGGTCTGGTTCCTTCCGTCGCCTCCGCCGGAACCTCCCTCCTCCTATCCACATCGTTTCCCTTTACTGTTGGTTCAATAACCCATGCCGGAGACTTCCTCCGAGCACGAGCTCTCTTCTGCAGGTGAATAAGCGCGAGATACCTTCCTCAGTTGCATTGTCCACCCTTCGCCGGAGCAGCCCAGGTCCCTTCTCCTTCGCTGGAGGATCTGACCGTTGGGAGCTCCATCAGACGCCACCACCCGATGCGGATCATCATCGCGAGGAGAACCCCCCTCTCCGATCTTCCATCGGACGCTCGGATTGCTCCCAACTCACCGGAGAAGCTCGCCCAGGAGGAGTTCTTCCAGCCTATCTCTCTGTCGCCGGATCGCCCCTCACCTCCAGATATCATCCGAGTCGTCCGTACCCTGCTCCTGTCAGGCCGTTAGATCCATGATCTGACGGCCACGTGCACCCCACGTTCAGCATCGTGTCAGCACCGTTGGATCTTCTAGGAGGTTCCATCACAGCCGCACGTCATCCGCCATTCACCGCCCGACACCTGGCCCTCACGTGCCCCGCACGTGCTTTGGCTGGGTAACTTGCGCCCGACCCCATGCAGTTTATTTTAGTTTTTATTTAGTCTGTTAAATAAACTTACACACTTGGATAATTTGCATATCTGGACCTGTAGTTTCTTATATTTGCATTTTAGTCCCTACTTTGTGGAGACACGTGCTTCGACGCGTGATTTTGTGGGCAAATTGCATGTCTAGGGCTTGGGTTTTATGACTCTTCTGGAATGAATCTTTAGTTTAATTATTTGCAGATATACCCCTGTGCGTACTAGATTTTGAACATGTGCGAATTTTATGTGAATTTTGTGGTTTAACCCCTATACTTCTAGCACGTATTTTAGTTTATCCCCTGAAAGTTACTTTTCTTGTGCTTAGGTCCCTGTGTGTTGTGGATTTTGTATTGGTTGAATAAAATACCAAATTAATTCCAAATCAAGTGAAATTTGGACACGTGGCTCCTGCCACTGTGTAAAAATTTCACTAAATTTTTGGGAATTTTTGAGTTGTTTTGATATTTTTAAAAAAATCAAAAACCTTCATTTTTGCTAATGTCTGGTTTATAAAATCAATTAAAAATATAAAAACTCCTCTAAAAATTACAAAAAAAATTAGGTATAGTTTATTTTAGTGTCTTCTTGCTTTTATCCAATTTTTGTCTTATTTCAATTTATAAAACCTATAAAAACTATAAAACCCTAAAAATTTTATAAAAATTATAAAAATATTCTAAAAAATCAAAAAAGTTGCAATTTTGGATTCTGTAGCTTAGTTTTTATTTTTATTTTTCATAAAAATTACCTTCAGATTTTTATAGGCTAATTACATATTTTTAATTAGCCTTTCAAATCTGGCTGCACATTGATTCTGATTTTCAGTCTTTTCTATTTTTATAAAATCAACTAAAAATTATAAAATTCTGAAAAAATTACAAAAACACTTAAAAATATAAAAACACAAAAATAATTTTATTTGAATTTTCTGAGTTGTTTTGATCCATTGAATAAATTGTTGTTTGTGAGCTTTTTCCCTTCTTCTTACATTTTCTTCACAATTAAAAATCCAAAAAAAATTAAAAATTCAAAAAATCCACCAAAAATACCTTTTTATTTTATTTTCTTTTTTGAATACTTCCTAGGCCGATTCGGTCAACCCGTGCTCCTTGAGTTCGACCATGGTCCCTATACCAGATTAAATAAATTGCGAGACCACTATTCATGCTTGATTGATTTATTTTTGATTTGGTGGTTTGATTTTCTTGATTGACCGAGCCTCGAGATCTGAGTTACAACGACCCTGAGTGTTTTCATACCTTCACCCGGATCTCTTGGTGACTTTTCGGTCATCAGAATGGCGTCGTTGCTGGGGTAGCACGGCTTAGTAGTCTTTTATTTTCATTTTTGTTCGGTTCTCATTTTCACGACTTTTTCCACGGCTTTTCTTTCGTTCGCAGCTTTTATCTTCTTTTGTTTTCTTTTTATTTTTATTCCATTTTATTTTATTTTCTTTTATTTTATTTTTTGTTTTTATTTTATTTGTTTATTTCCATTTTTGCATATAGTTGTCCCTTTATTTTATTTTATTTTTCTTTGCATTTTTATAATAACTATTTCTGACACACTCTTGTTTGATTTCTTGCAAGGGCCCGAGGACTGAAGCGGCTTTCTTCGGAAAGCCGAAGCAACCGTGGAAGCCGAAGGCAGCTCCCTTCTGTACGAAGCTGCAGGAGAGAGCGAGAGGTTGAGCAGGAGAGGAGAGGTTTAGGATAGTTTTATTCTCAGATTATTTGATTATTGTAATAATACAGGGACAACCAGACTCTTAGACACTTGGACTCTATCGGTGACTACCGGGGTCTGTTTCGCCGAGCACCGGTGTGCTCGGGGGACCTCACCGCGTTTTTCGCTGGTTTTTGTTTTCTCGCCTTTATTTTATTTTTAACTGCCTGTCTGATTTACGCAGTTTTGGCCTTAGCTTAGGATTTCTTCTGACTGTGGCGTAACTGATTAGGATCCAAACCTTAACTATCGACATTCTCCTATTAGATCATAATTGGACCTAATTAATAATTAATAAAAAAAGCTAACCTGGTTACTTGAGGGTCACGTGCCGCTAGAGGCCGTATACAGCGCTGGCAGGATCCATTGTGGTGGACACCGATTGGCATCAGAGACCGGACCCCAACCCCTCTAGTTGACTCGTTAGCTATTGTTCTTCTCGTGTAGAAAGTGCTTCATCTAAGACCGATTTTCTCGTGCATCATATAGGTAGTTTACTTTCTGTTTGTACTTTTATGCGCGGGTCACCCCGCATGTCGAGTACTGGAGTCAGGTACGCATTTCTTACTCTGCATGCATCATTGATTTCTTCACGCATCGGCTTTTCGTCTTCTCCCCCCCTGTTTTTGGACTTAAATAAAATCAGGAGAATCCGAAAAATTCATTAGGCGTTTGTTTTCTTGAAAAATATTTAAAAAGAAAATCATAAAATTTTGGACTGCTAAAGCAAATTGGACCTAAAAATCATTTCACCAAAAAATTTGCATTGGGACAGCAACCCCCACCTTGTATGGTTTGATTGGGCGAGAGAGTGACCCGCACATTAGGTAGAGCCATATCCGACCCTTATTCAGACTACTGCTTCTGGGCTAGTCGTTCTCCAGTGAGGATCGCTCCGGTTTCCGATAAAGCGGGCTGCGATATCCTTAACAGAGTGAGCCGATCGGGTAGCCGGTAAACGGTCCGCGGCCTGTACTGGCTGGGAAAGATCTAGTTTAGGATCAGGACAGTCTCCTGGGGGCGTTGGATTCCCAACAGCTCACTTAATCGCTCTGTTAGACTGTATTATCACCAAAATAAAAAAAAGACAAGATAAAAGATCGAACTCTTACGGTCATCAGCTCGCGTCACGTTGGTGAATTTGGGGTTTGTCTGTTTCATCCTGTTTGCTTTCCAGATCTTATCCGCCTGACTCACCAGATCACGATGATGGGTCGGAGGTCCCTTAGGTAGCCTCTGGGTGCACCGCTTACGAGCACTCTGGCCCGTTCATCTAGGTCGGTTCGTGAGAGCCAGGACCCGCTCTCCGAACCCGAGTTCGCTTCCATCTTGTCCCCCCCCTTCCCCGACCACCTTTCTTCTGACAGTCCTGAGGTGCCCGATCAGATTGAGCAGCAGACAGATTACATTACGGCACCTGAGCTTGGGTCTTTTGCCTTTGCAGAGACCATGGCCGGCAGTAGTGAGGACCACACCGGAGGCCCGAGAGCAGAGCAGACATATGTCCTGGACCAGGGTGCGATCAATAACACCTTGATAGCTTCCCTCGAGATGATGTAGTAGCAGATCAGGGACCAGGGAGCTTTCATGGTGGAGATGAGGAGAGAGATGGAGCGGATGAGAGCAGAGAGAGCAACGCAGGACCGGTGGAGACGGAATTGAGATTCCAGAGCAGCCTGAGGAGCCAGTCCAGCCGGCAGCAGCATCCAGACCGATGCGGGAGTTGCACAACCTCGGATCGACTCTTACTCACCGGTGGATCGTACTTCCGGCGATCGTGGGGGACTTCAAGTTCCCCCCTCAAACTATCCAGCTTCTACCCCGCTTCCACGGGCTCGCGACTGAGGAGACCCATCTGCATCTCTAGGCATTCGAGATGATCTGCAGCACCGTCCACGATCGGTAGATGGACGAGGACACTATTCGGATGATTGCCTTCCCCTTCTTCCTTATGGACAGAGCAACCAACTGGCTGAAACATTTGGGGAGATTCGTGACTACCTGGGAGCAGCTCCGCACCGAATTTCTGAACAAGTATTATCCACTCAGGCGGACCAATGCAGCGGGGGCCCTGATCAGCAACTTCTCCATGCTCCCCAACGAGCAGTTCCATGAGGCATGGGAGAGGTTCAGAGAGCTTACCGACTGATTCCCGCACCACGATATCTCGAAGCCGAACCTAGTTCAGAGCTTCTTTTGCGGGTTGGCACCAGAGCTGCAGGGCTTGGTGAACGATTCTTGTGGTGGTTCCTACTTCACCAAGGATGAGGATCAGGTCTGGGCCATCTACGAGGAGATGGCCGAGAACTACATTGTGATGTCCCAGACCCGACTCTACACTCAGGGACGCTCCCAGCCACAGACCGTGCAGTTTCAGAGGATAGCACGGGTCGATGCTGGTCCATCCACTTCGTCGACGGCAGTCGTACAGGTCGAGTCTACAGCTGCAGACATGGGCATCATCAGCGAGAAGCTGGACCGGATCGAGCTGATAGAGAAGAAGTAGTGCCAGGGCATGACACAGATTGACCAGATGGCACAGACGTTGAGTGACCTGAAGACAAAGATCATGTGTCTTCAGGAGGCACAGACGGCTTCCCAGCCCCGTCTCAGGTCATGAGGAGATCCGAGCAGCAGTGGTAGCTCGTCCCAACACTCCAGTCAGCCTAGACAGGTCCACCTTGTACAGGCGGAGTCGTACCAGCAGCCACCATAGTACGTCCAGTCACCACCATCCCAGGACACTCAAATGGTGGTGTATCAGCCGTATTAGCCTCTGACAGTACTTCCCTCGTCCTCTTACGAGCAGGAGCCGTTGATGGATGTCAACGGGATTTGGTACGACCGACCCCAACCCGGTATCCGACGAGACCATCCCGGATTCCGCTGGTCGGCCGGAGGCACCAGTTCCCAACAGCAGCCCCCAGTTCAGCAGCAGTCATCCCACTACCAGCAGTATGGTCCTCGTCCCTATCAGCATGGACAACCTTGGAGGCAAGAGCAGACTCAGCAGCAGTATCATCAGCAGTACCCTTCTCACCCTCACCACCACCACCAGCAGCCTCATTACCAGAGACGCCACCCATCAGGTTCTCATGGGTCGACCTATGAGAACCCTGCCTTGGACGATCAAGCCTGCCTCATGTTTTAGCAGCAAGCTACCTTTCGACGGGAGATGGACGTGCTCCGTCAAGAGATGAGGGAGATTGTGAGAGGGAAGGCCGCCATCCCTGCCCAGATCGAGCCAAACCCGAACAACCTGTAGAGGAAATCTGAGCAGGTAGAATTCACTGAGGTTACCACTCCTAGTGCTTCACTTGGTGATATGATTGCATACATGTTTGATGCTGATTTTGTTACACTTAGGAGCGGTAGGATGCCAGCAGGCGGTGCCTCGTCTGAGCGACGACTCGATGCTACTTCAGGAGTGCCAGGAGAGGAGGAGAGCGGTGTTGATGCCGCTAGAGATGATAATGGTGGTACTGATGCCACCAGGGACGTTGATCCAGCCGATGGTACTGAGGCCATTATTTCACCAGATGTAGGAGGTGGTACTGATGCCACCATACTTGTTGCTGAGCTAGAGCGCGGTACTGAGGCTGCGGATCCAGATGCCGAGGGTGGTGCTGAGGCCACCATTATTACGACTGCTAGTCCTGTTTTTTTCCTTCTGTGCATGTACCTCAGGACGTTTCTGTGAATAAAGGAAAGGGTTTGATTTATTCAGATCCACCTGTATTGCATGATGATGTATGTGTGGATTCTGCCGTGTTTGAGCAGCCCAGACCCTCTCCTAGTCCTTCATCTGAGAAGGATCCAGCAGTCCCCTTCCCCCAAGACTTCGCTTGGCCAAGGGCACCAAAAAAGACCCAAAAAAGTCCCACCAGCTAGAGTTCAGCCAGCACATGATGGACAGATTTCAGATACAGCTGACTCTACAGGAGGCCTTGGAGCACATACCTCTCTTCCAGAGATCGCTCAGAGACAGGACCATAGTTCGGAGGAAGAGGAGGAACCACCAGTCACAGATCCATGTGCTCACTCGCGCCACATGCTTTGCGATTCAGAACCGTCTGCCAGCCAAGAGGCTAGATGCAGGAGCCCCATATGTCAGATTCCTTATTCAGGAGCAGAGGTTCGATCGTACTCTATTAGACAGTGGGTCTTCGATCAACCTACTTCTGGCAGCCCTACTCGACCGCTACGAGTTGGGCCCTCTACGACAGAGCAGGACGGTCCTTCAGTTTGTTGATCGGTCTGTCAAGAGGTCGAAGGGGATGCTAAAGGACGTTGTCGTCACGATTCAGGGCCTGAAATTCCCCGTGGACTTCGTTGTGTTGGACATGGAGATCCCTGAGTCCGTGATAAATACCCCCATCATTTTAAGACGCCTGTTTTTTACCACAGCCAAGATAGTGTCCGATCATGATAGCAGGAAGGTATACTTTAACGTTGAGGGCGAGAGTGTACAAATAGAGACGATCGAGGAGACTAGAGCCAGAGATTCAGCTTGCTCTGAGCCGACTTGAGATTCAGAGAAGATGACAGAGGCAGGGCGAGACATCCACCAGGACTGCGACTTTGTGATCACAGATGACGAGGTAGTTTGGGCAGACCCAGCAGCACAGGCCATCCTCTCACCTTCAGAGTTTGCTGATGCACAGAGAGCTTGGAGAGCGCACCCCTGGTCCTGGATACATCTCAGGCAGTAGATCCGGTTCCTGATCGTGAGACACGTTTTTGTGATTCTTATACAGATCCCTCGGAGTCAGATTTCGATTGGGCTGATTTTGATGATTTGATATCGTTTCTGACTTCCGCAGAGCCTATAGCTAGGGAGGAGGCTGATTCCACACAGAGCAGTGACATACCAGCAGAGCAGCCTTCACCAGATTCAGATTGTGAGCATGAGTTCTCATTCTTCCATGCAGATTTGATCGCATTCACTCAGACCTTTCAGATGCCAGATCCACCAGCACCGTGTTGTCCAGAGCTGAGGCCGCTTCCATCATCGCTGAAGTATCGATTCCTTGCGGGTGAGCATGAGATGTACGCAGTCATTATCTCAGAGGATTCGACTGGAGAGCAGGAATCCTGTCTGATGGGGGTTCTTGAAAAGAACTGCAAGGCGATTGGATGGAGTGTAGCCTATCTCCAGGGGATAAGTCCAGCCCTGTGCTCCCACCATATCTATCTCGAGGAGGACGTGAAACCATCGCGTGAGTTCCAGCGGCGGTTGAACCTGAACCTTCGAGATGTTGTCATGAAGGAGATCTCAAAATGGTGGAGCACCAATTTTATCTACCCCATCTCCACTCCAAGTGGTTCAGTCCATTGCATGTGGTGCCCAAGAAGACGGGCATCACCACAGTTGTCAGTGAGTCTGGAGAGGAGATCGCTACCCGGGTACCTACTTCTTGGCGGGTCTGTGTGGACTACAGACGATTGAACCAGTCCACCAAGAAGGATCATTTCCCCCTGCCTTTTATTGATCAGATTATTGAGAGGCTGGCGGGGAAGAGCCATTACTGTTTCTTGGACGGGTACTCCGGATACAACCATGTGGTCATTGCGCCAGAGAACCAGGACAAGACTAAATTCACCTATCCCTTTGGGACATATGCTTTCAGGCGGATGCCCTTTGGATTGTGCAACGCTCCGGCAACATTACAGAGGTGCATGTTGTCCATCTTTTTGGACATGGTGGGGGAGTGCTTGGAGGTCTTCATGGACGACTTTTCGGTCTACGACAACGGATTCGATTCTTGTCTTGACTGCCTAGACCGCATCCTCCAGTGATTGAGGTGCACCTGGTGCTTTCTTGGGAGAAGAGTCACTTCATGGTGACTTAAGGGATGGTGCTTGGCCATATCATCTCCAACAGGGGCATGGAGGTTGATCCGGCCAAGGTGGATATCATTAGGAAACTCAGTCCACCATCAAACTTGCGGCAGTTACGGTCTTTTCTGGGTCACGTCGATTTCTACCGACGATTCATTCATGATTTCAATCGGATTGCCTGACCGTTGACTGATCTTCTGACGAAAGACACCGAGTTCATTGTGGATGATAAGTATCTAGCGTCATTTGAGACTCTCAAGAGTCTAGTTGTAGAGGCTCCCGTCCTTCACACTACAAACTGGACGTCCTTTAGGGACGCTTATTGGGGACGGTCAAGGAGTAATCGTCCCCAATAACAGTATCGGGGACGCTCAGAAGCGAACCGTCCCCTTTCGAATGTAATAGCGACAGTTAATATTGATCGTCGCCATTAAGAGACCTTTAGGGACGGTTCTTTACCCGTACCTAAATAGGGTAGCCACAGTTTGTTTTTTGTCAACCTGGGATCTGTAAGGGACGGTTATAACCGTTCCCATTACTCCACTGTGTCCGTCGCCTATACAAAAGACCTTTAGGGACGGTTCTCAAACCGTCCCTAAATAGGCTAGCACTAGTTTATTTTTTTGTCAACCCGGAAACTGTAGGGGGCGGTTATAACCGTCCCCATTACTCCATTGTGCCCGTCGCCTATATCAAACTATAGGGGACGGTTGTAACCGTCCCCGATAGTTCGTTATAGGGGACGGTTGCAAAACCGTCCCCTCTTCCCTTAGAAAAGGGGACGGTTCACTCATAACCGTCCCCGATCATTCATATAGGGGACGGTTGTTTGACCGTCCCCGATGGTGATATACCCCTCCGACGGAGGCGGCTCTTCCTCATTCTCATTCGACCTCTTCCTCGATCCCTCACCGTACTCGCCGCCGTCGGCTCGTCCTCCTCCCTCTCACCGCCGCCCTCCTCTTCCTCCTCCCTCTCGCCGCCTCGTCACTCCTCCTCCACCCTCTCGCCGCCGCCGTCATCCTCCTCCTCCTCACAACTCGCCGCCGCCCTCCTCCTCCTTTCCCAACTCGCTGCCGCCCTCCTCCTCCTCTCAACTCGCCGCCGCCCTCCTCCTCCTCCTCCCAACTCACCGTCGCCCTCCTCCTCCTCCTCCCACTCGCCGGCGCCCTCCTCCTCCTCCACCTCCCTCTCGTTGCCGCCCTCCTCCTCGGCCTCAACCCATGCCCGTCCGCCGCCTTGCCCGCCGCATTACTTGGTTGTAAGTTTTGTTCTTAATTTCTTATATTTTCATCATGCTTATGATTGCATATTTTTTTGATATACTTATTAGTTTAGTCAAATGCTTAAGATAGTAGATTAAAAAATAGTGGATAAATGCCTAATTGTGATTAATCTTGATTAAGTCAGTAGATTAGTTTAGTCAAATGCTTAAGTCAGTAGATTAATCTTGATTATGATTAAATGCTATTAGTGATAAAAGATGATTAATTTAGGTAAATGCTTGTAAGTCTTATTTTAAAACATAGTTAGATTAGAGACATAGTAGTGAAACATAGTTATTAACTTTGGATGTTAACTATAGATTAACTTTGACTTGTATAGTCGATTCATTTTCCTTCGAGCCTACGTGTCGCAGCCTGCCTTGCCAAGCGCTGCTCCTGAACCCGATTTGTCGGGAGGAAGAGGGGTAGACCGAGACTGGACTCTCTGGATCGAAGGCCAAGTGTGCAACATAATATTTAGTTAGGTTGTAAAACCTGTTAGCTACCCTAGTTAATAATGATGTCATGTTGTTATGAACATTACCAAACATTTTTGAAATTAACTTTGGATCTTACCTTTAGGAAATGGACAAAAGTTGGATGAACAAAAGATTCGATGACTATCGGACGTATAATAAAGGAGTTATCGGATTCATAGACTGGGCTTTTCGATATGAATCGCACTATCATATTGTAGGAGGTGAAGGAGATAAGATACATTGTCCTTGCATAAGATACAAAAATACTTTGACCCAAAATCGAGCCACAATTTACGAGCATTTGATATTAAATGGATTTTAGCTACATTATACGAATTGGACATATCATGGTGAAGGAGTTAATTTAGAAGAAGATAGTAATGTCCACGGTGATACTGAAAGAGATGTCTCAGAAATACAAGACCGTGATGCTATATTTGAGATGGTAGATAACATTCGAGGACATGACACCGATGAAATGATGGATTCGCTTCCGGATACGTTGCATGAAAAAATACAAGATGCAGAGAAGCCATTATGCTCATGAGTCAAAATGTCTCAATTACGTTTTCTTCTGGAGATGTTTAAGATAAAAGTGAAGAATCGGTGTACAGCGGTTACGATGACAGATGTCTTACTTTTGATTAGGACATTATTAAATAATCCAGAAAACTTTCCAAAGGACTAGAAAGACGCAAAGTCTAGATTTCGTGCACTTGGACTGAACTACGAGAAAATTGACGCATGTCCGAACGACTGCATTTTATATTGGAAGGATTACTCAAATTTAGATAAATGTCCTGACTGCAAAAGTAGCAGATATAAGAATAATGATAATGATTCGAAGAGGAAAAAATCGGAGAAGATTTTACGGTTCTTTCCTTTGATTCCCCGATTACAGCGATTGTATTCATACGAAAGAACTGCTAAAATGATGATATGGCACAGTAATATCAAAAAGAAAGATGTAACCGGTGTTATGCGACATCCATCAGATACAGAGGAGTGGAGCAAGTTCGATGAAATGTATCCATCGTTTTCTGAAGAAGTAAGAAACGTACGATTGGGTCTTGCTTCTGATGGCTTTAATACATTCGGAAATATGAGTACGAGTTACTCTATTTGGTGTGTGATACTTGTTACATATAATCTGCCACCATGGATGTCAATGGCATCTTCCTTTATGATGATGTCGTTATTGATACTTGGTCCTAAGGGGCCAGGTAATGCGATAGATACATATATGCAACCTTTGATTGACGAACTAAAGATTCTTTGGAATTCCGGAGTGAGTACGTATGATGCGGTAAAGAAAGAATTCTTTACAATGCGTGCTTCTTTATTGTGGACAATTAATGATTTTCCAGCATATGCCAATTTATCAGGATGGAGTACGAAAGGTAAACTCGCATGTTCGATTTGTATGGATAAAACACATTCGACATGGCTAAATGCAAGTATGAAACATTGTTATTTGGGACATCGTCGTTTCTTATCGGTCAGTCATAGATGGTTAAGAAGTGAAAATAATTACAAGTTCGATGGACAGTCGTTCGGACATCGTTTAAGTTTGAATCGCCGATCAGGAAGCACAATGTGGATGGAACAAAAAAATTTGGGCAACTTCTCTCTAGGCCGATTAACTAAGAGGAAGAATACAGGTGGATGGCGAAAACAAAGTATATTCTTTCAGGAGCTGCCCTACTGGCATACTTTACAGGTCTGTCATAACTTGGACGTGATGCATATAGAGAAGAATGTTATGGAAAATATTCTTTCAATTTTGAATATCTCTAGTCTCTAGTACTGCCAAAGACAGTTTGCGAGCCAGACGTGATCTAGTACAATTGGGTATCCGACCCGAATTACATCCGATTGAGTCTGACAATTCTAAAGTAATAATTCCCGACGCAGTGTATACTTTATCCAATGCTGACAAAGATAAGATACTAAATTTTATTAAATCAATTAGAGTATCTGATGGATTCTCCTCTCAAATTAGCAGATGCATAAATATGACGGAAAGAAAGATATCGTCATTAAAAAGTCATGATTGTCATGTACTTATGCAAGTTCATTTTCCGTTGTCAATCAGATGAGTTGTACATCCAGATGTTTTGCAGCCACTAATTGAACTCAGTCAGTTTTTTAAAGCTTTGTGTTCGAAGACATTAGACCCGGAAGTATTGTTCAGACTAGAGACAGATATAGTTATAACTTTATGGAGTAATAGTGAAGGCTGATCTCAATGCTGAAATTGACGGATACTATGGCGAGATTATTGATATATTAGAAATCAGTTTTACACATGATGCAAGGTATGTTCTATTTCATTGCATCTGGTTCGATGTTGGTCGAGTTGGAGTAGGTTACAAGAAGGATAGAAATGGGGTTCTTTCTTTAAAGCAAACAGGTAGGTTACAAACAAATGAACCGTATACGCTTGCCAGTCAGGTCGAACAGGTCTTTTATGTTCCAGATAACTTAGTTAGTGGATGGATAATACCAATTAGAACAACATCGAGAGATTTCTTCGACGTAAACGAAGAGGCTGATGCACTAGACAATGATGTAGCATATCAAAATAACTCGAATGATTTTCTCCATGAGGTATTAGACAACGACATTGGAACTTGGAACTAGCAATTTCAGGTAATGTTTTTTTATTTTCAATTTCTATTAATTGAAATTGTTGTCATCTATCGAAATGTATATATTTGTAATAACTCTTTAAATTGCAGACATGGCTCCTAGACCTAGACGTATTCGGGAGGTCCCTGAACCTCCCCAGCAGCCACAGGGCGGTTCTTCTGATGCAGGTAGTGGAGCTACACAGAGACGGTGTGGACCGTCTCAGTGTAGATTCTTAGACCGTCTTGCACCAGGGCAGACGTTACCTGTACGCATTGTTGGCGGAGATGCAGTAGGAGAGAACTCCACGGAGTTCCAGAGCTACCTTGGCCAGGTTGCCCGTGCGCGCGTCCCCATCAACACCCATGACTTCCGACAGGTTCCTTATACTATCAAGGCTGCCATACTTGCTGATCTGGAGGTATTCTAAAATCTTAAAACAGTTTTGCATTTTATGAGCTAATCGTTATTATATTTGTTGTATCAGGCTGTATTTACATGGGAACGCAGTACCCATGTCGATTCTCAGATTTTATCTCATGTTGTTGAGTTGTTGCGTCGATACAAGGGACGCATAAAGGCTAAAGTAAGATTTTTTAGTAATATTTGATATCAAAAGATTTAGATATTGACTATATTTATTTCTCCATTTGTAGTACTTCAACCCCCAGATTCCATACGAGCAGCTTGTGCAGAATATCCCACCTGGTGTTACACCAGAGCAATGGAGGGAGCTGATTAATTTTTGGTCCAGTGAGGATTTTGCGGTATGTATGTAGTTTTCTTAGTTATTTCTTTTATTTTTATACTGACTTTATGAAATTTCAGTCGATTTCTTCCAAGAATACGGCGAATCGTTCGAAAGGGTTTAGGTCGACGCATAAGATAGGAAGGAAGAACACCAACCAACTGAAGGACGACTTTGTAAGTATTTAAAAAATATTTACAACGATTAATTTTGAGTCTTAAAACAATTTTAAGAAGTTGTTTTACTTTTTATAGTTGAGGGAAAATGAAAGAGAAATGACCCGCATAGAGGTTTTTGCTGGGTCAAAGAGCAGAGACTTAGGAGGAGAGGTGCAGTGGGTTGATGACGCCTACGCACCAATACATGTAAGTATAAATACATTTTTTACTTAAAGGATTACTTATGGTAATATACTGACCTTATTTTATATTTCCTATATGTAGGAAGAAATGATTACACCTCCTCGTTGGATAGCACGGGGACGAGTAATCCCCCGTTGACGGCTGATGATGCCTTCCGTCAAGCCACTGGTCCAGAACACAGTGGACGCATCCGTTGCGAAGGACGGGGCGAAACGATCTATACATGGTACGGAATGGGTGGTGCAGGTGGGTCGCAGTCTTCCTCGCAGGGAAGCCAGAGAGAAAGAGAGATGGAGAGGGAGCTGCACGAAGTAAAGGCAACGATGAATGCACAAGCTGCAGAGATGGCCCAGATGCGTATGGACATGGCGAATGTCATGTCCTTAGTAAGCCGTCTTCAAAGTCAAGCCACGCCCCCTGTACAACCTGCACATCTCGGCGACGACGAGGAGAGTGAGGAGGAAACCGATGAGAGTGACGGGAGTGGCGCATCTGAGTAGGTAGCATGGATGTAGTACCCTAGTTAATTTTGATATTTTAATTGTAATGTTTTTTATTAATGCCAAACATTATGTAGACTTCTTATCGTTTATTAATGTTGACTGTATGGTTATGAATGTCATGTGTTTTTTGATGTTGAATTTATGATATGGCGAATGTTTAGCTGTTGAATGTTGTGGTTAGACCATTGATTGACAGCACAAAATAATCTACACCATTGATTATGTATGCACATGGATTGAGATTAATGGACTTCCAATTTGTTATAAAGGAAAGGCTAGACCTAGCTCTTTCTTTATAACAATTGTAAGAGTAATAACTCTCTCTATCTCTATTCTCATACGCATCCTCTCTCTCTCAATATTGTGGTCGTCCACCACATTGACCTAGAGAGCATCGTTGTCATCGTGACGTCGTTGTGCTGCCAAATTGACTGCTTGTGGATTTTCGCCTTCTTCGATGCATCTTGCTTGTGAGGAAGGTTATCAATTTCGTAGAAAGAAATCAGGAGACTACATGCTCGGATCCTCAACTCAGGTTGCGGGAAGCACGTGTCTCATTCACACGCATGTAAGTGCATCGTTCGTCGGATAGAAATTGAGACAGGAGGTCTCCTCATTTAGAGACACGTGATCGCAATCATGCTTTAAGAGGTTAATCTTTTGACTCATTTGCGATCTTGATGAAGTGATTGGAGAAGTATTCTAGCTCAGGCTTCGTTAACCCGCTCCCTCAGCATTCTCATATCATGTGATTTCATCTAATTAAAATTTTTTAAATTTCATTGCCCATGGTAACTAGTATGACTAGTTATCGTAGACTGTATTTGATGCGATCTACATTGTCGGTACCAAAAACCAATGCCTTACCACTTGGCTATACTCCAATAGCTCAGTCCCTGGAGAGAGGGCGTTTGGCTAGTTATAGGGGTGTTGAAGGAGCCGTGCAAGGACGCGGGGAGCCCAACCCGAGGTGATGTCCCTCAGCAGACCGACTACAACAAGCTCGCGACTCGAAGATCAACTAAGGGTCAGATCTCTGCTCTAAAAGCTTGCAAAAATGCGGGAACTCGTTGTTATGCATGAGATGCATGTTTTAAATTATTTTTCGCTAAAATTAAAATCCATTGTTCATGCATTTTTTGGACGATTTTTTTGGAAAATAAAATGTATTTCTAATATATAGATATGTCCTCAAATCAGTAGCCAATTGTTGGCACCAAGGTTCATAAATTAAAATTCGAAAAGTTCCTGAAGTGACATTATTTTTGTATGCATTCACGGATCGTAACAAATTAATTTTTGGTTATTTTTTTCCATCAAGAAATATGAAATAAACACATTAATTAAGTAGAGAATCAAACCAGCAAACCGCTCGAATTTATTTTGCGTGATTCCGACCATGTTTACCCAAGATGTTCCATATATAGTGGAGATGGGTCGGATAATGATTGGATCATCAAGATTACTTTCTTAATGTGTTTATCATTCAATATAAATCAAGAAAATTATGAATTTGTCATGATTAAATTGATGTTTATTATTTGTGAAAATATCTGATTAATCACCAATCACCATTGAATGATTGTTTCATAATAAAAACCCTAGTTTAACCTACAATAGTTGTAGGTCAACTTTTACATGCAAAACATATTTGCTTGATATGAGTAGAAATTTAGGATCTTTAAAATTATTTTAAGATGCCTAAGATTTCTGAGTGATCGCTATATACGTATCATGCCGGTCACCAAGAGCATGTTACCGATAAGATCTCTTAGTACAATTTGTACCAATTATGTTGTCTTGAATTGATTCGGTATGGTGTCTAGATCGTAGATATGCTAATGGGTCACTTAATTGGCACCATGCTCTGTAGTGGAAGCCCTCCCTGTTAACATTGTTTGTCTGACCTGGCTTGATCCATTTCTGTTGGATAAAAGAATATAATCATATTGATTGTTGAGATCCTAGGGCTCTCTTATATAGAAGAAAAGCCCTAGGTAAATTACACGAGAAGAACATGAAAGAAATAGAAATACGAAATAAATATAAAGAGCTATAAATATCTCAACACTCTCCCTTAAGTTGGAGCATATATGTCTATCAAGCTCAGCTTGGAACAGCATCTCTGAAAAGGGCCTCTAGAAAGGGCATTGGTGAAAATATCAGTTGTCTAATCTCTAGTAGAAACATGGGAAGTGGATATGAAACCCTTCTGGATCATGTCTCTGTTATAGTGGCAATCGACCTCTATATGTTTGGTTTATTCATGAAATGCAGGATTACTGGCAATTAAAAGAGTTGCTTGATTGTCACATAAAAGCTGCATGGGAAGAGTAACCTCAATAGCAAGATCAATCAAGACTGATCTAACCCACATCATCTCTGTACTCCCATGTGCCATGGCATTGTACTCATACGTTGCACTGGATCTAGCAACCAATGTTTGCTTCTTGATTTTCCATGACACGAGAGAGCTCCCAATAAAAATAGCAAAACCAGAAGTGGACTTCCTGTCTCTAGGGCATCCTGCATAATTTGCATATGCTCAAGCTGTCACCTCAAGAGATGTACCTCTGTTGAATATAAGATTGTTACCAGTGAATTCTTTAAGTATCTCAAAATCATATAAACCACATCCATATGAACCTTCCTGGGCTACTCCATGAACTAGCTCACCTTGCTCACAGCAAAGGATATGTCTGACCTGGTGATGGTAGCATATAGGAGCTTCCCAACAAGATCCATGTATCACCCTCTTATCTACCTCCTCATCGTCATCATCATATAATCTCATGCTTGGATAGCAGGCTTGCATTCTGTCATACTTGTGTTTAGTAGAATATCAGTCACAAACTTTATCTGGATCATCACAAGACCACGTTGATTCCTTGCGAGCTCTAATCCAAGGAAGTATCAAAGATTGTCAAGGTCCTTGGTCACAAATTATTGACCTAGGAACTCCTTGGCTGCTTGAATGCCCTGCTCATCATCACCCCGTGACAATAATATCATCAACATAGACAAATAACAATAGCAGTTCTCTGGTTCCTCTAAACAAGAAGCGAGTGATCCGAAATGGACCGTGCAAACCCCTAGTGCTCTATCAACTCTGAAAACTTCTGGTACCAAGCTTTCGGACTCTGCTTTAGGCCGTAAATCACCTTGTGGAGCCTATACATCTTCTGAGACTCCCCCTCAATAGCAAACTCTCGTGGTTGCTACATATAAACCTCCTCCTGTAGATCTTCATATAGAAACGCATTCTTCACATCAAGTTGGTAAAGAGGCCGGTCCCAAGAAACAACTGATAGAAGAATGTGCAATGTTGAATGTATGGCCACTGGAGAGAAGGTATTCTGATAGTCCAGTCCATAAGTTTGGGTGAACCCATGTGCTACAAGCCTTACTTTGTAGCGATCCACACTGCCATCCGCCTGCTGCTTCATTGTAAAAAACCATTTACGCCCCACAACAAAGGCACCTGGAGGAGCAGCAGTAATAACACTCCAGGTATCACGAGACTACAAAAAGGCCATCTCCTCCTCTATGGCAAGTCGCCAACTGCCATCCTATATGACCTCCTGATATGTTCGTGGAATAGTAACAGTTGAGAATCCCATAACAAACCTCTTGTACTCCTCTGAAATATGACCCAAGGAAACATATGCAGCAAGAGGTAAGTGGCACAGTTATGACACAGCTTTCTCAAGGCAATAGATACATCGAGGTCATCAGCCTCTTTGTTCTCTGGTATCAGCTCCTCCTGTGTAGTATCCTGTGGAACAAGCATATTACTAGTGTCATCAGTGGAAATAATGCATTCGTGACATACCTGAGGCGTGCTGGATGACGGGGAAGGCGCGTGAACAAAGGGGCCTGTGAATGTAAAATCATTGTAGGAATTGTGTCAGAGTAGACGAAGGTGGAGGTAGTGGAGGAGGTGGAGGTAGAGGTGACTGAGACTCAACACGGGGAGTAGTTGGTGGAGATAACGAAGGTGGTGGAATAAAGACATCATCACCAGAGTCAGCATTAGACAACCCGTCACATGTAGGAGAAAAATACATAATAAACTCAAAAATGTGAAATCAGCACTCACATAATATTTTCTCCGTACAGGATCAAAACATCTATACCTTTTTGGATACGAGAATAACCAACGAACACATATTTGACAACTTTACGAGAGAGCTTGTCACGACCATGAGTAAAATTGTGGACAAATGCACAAACCCAAAGACCTTGAGAGTAAGGGAGAATAGGTCCTTCTTGGAAAACACAATCAAGAAAGAAACCTTTTCTCCAAGGATAGTAGACGGCAAGCGATTCATCAAATAACATGCAGTGAGAACCGCATCACCCCAGAATGAATGAGGAGCTCGACTCCGAATCAAAAGAATCCTCGTGACATCCAAAAGATGACGGTGTTTACATTTAGCAACACCATTCTGTTGTGAAGTGTAAGCACAAGAAGTCTGATGAACAATCCCAAGAGATCTGAGAAAGTCAGACAACTGTAAAGTAGAAAATTCCAATGCGTTGTCAGTGCGAATGAACTTCATATTAGCATAAAAATGTTCTTAATCTCAATAAGAAAAGATTTAATAACAGGACTAGCTTCAGGCTTATTCTTTAACAAGAAAACCCAAGACAATCTAGATAAATCATGACATCCACATTAACCATATAGAACCGATGTTCCTGATGATCGAGAACACGACTAGGACCCCAGATATCAAAATGAACCAACTTGAACAACTGACTACTATGACAACTCTGATGACTCGAAAAAGAAGAACGATGGTGCTCCCAAGCTGACATGCCTCACACTCCAAGGTAGTACGAGTAGAGATCTGAGGGAGAACACGACACAGCTTCTGCAGAGGAAGATGTCCAAAGCGAAGATACTACATGAAAGGAGAGATAGATCCAGACGGAATAGTAGTAGCACCAGCACATGGAGGTTGGACCAATCTGTACAGCCCATTCTGTTCACGGCCACATCCAATCACCCAGTCCCTGAGTATGTCCTAAAACACAAGAGAAGAAGAATCAAATATGGCATGGCAATATAAATCTTTTGTTATCTGATTAATAGACAAAAGATTCATCTTAAATGCTGGCGCATGTAAGACATTCTGCAGATGCATCGATGGGGCTAGAATAATCTCCCCCTGACAAATAATGGGTAGATGAACCACATTAGCAATCACCATTGATCTACCAAGAGAGATAGATCTGTAAGAAGTAAATTGAGTCTGATCTCCATACATATGATGATAAGCTCCAGAGTCCACGATCCAATCAGTCAAATCTGAACTGCTACAACTGGTAAGTGCATAGGCAATACCTGACGAACTCATAGAACCTCTAACGGCAGCTGCAACATCAGAAGATTATGTTGCTGGGGCGAGCGGTATAGTCATCATCTCTCTCAATCTTGAGACAATATCATCAAACCTCGTATCATGAGAAGGAGCTGGAGTAGTCTCTGTCTGCTCAGCTACACGGGCAGACGCTGGATACCCATGCTTCAGATAGCATGCCTCCTCCAAATGTTATAGACGGTGGCAATGTGAGCATGAGCCACGGTGACGTCCTCCTCAACCACGAGATCCACGCCAGTGAAACTATGAAGAACCCCCTCTTCCACGAGAAGCTGCCATCGTAGAGGGAGTTTGAGCCACGATAATAAATGAAGTAGTGATCATGCTCAGCCTCTTGTAAACCTCCTCCACCGGGGATATCGTCTCTCCAGTAAGTAGTTGAGTACGTAATGCATCGTACTCAGAGTCAAGGAATGACAGAAAAACTCCTGTCATAGTAGTATTCATGTATGGTTGTTATTGCTCAATGCTGGTAGTAATGGGCGTAAAGCAATGAAAACGCTCAAACATGCCTCGGAGATGCGAGAAGTGGGCATGAAGAGGCCGACCATTCTGTTTGGTCGAGAAAATGTTATACTGCAAGTGGAGGATTTTGCTTTCATTCTTCGCTTGCCCATATGTGTCAGCTAGGATATCCCACATAGCCTTGGTCATAGGTTGATTGACAATGTTGTTGGCAATCTCCGTGGTGAGCGTCCCGGAGAGCCAAATCTGTGCATAAGCATCATCTTGCTTCCAAGAAGCATTAGCCCTGGTTTTGTCCATCGACTCTGAATCAGTCAAAATATGCTCCTTGTCTGCATAAATGTGTGAAACCGCATGGACTACAACTCGTAGTTGGCCACATCCATCTTCACGATAGGAGCCAAGCCCTTGAAGGTGCCGAACGACGAAAAATCGTCACCCTTGTTCTCTGACATGATGGATTAATCACCGAAAATCCAGACCTAAGTAGGGAGTAGACCTATTTGAGCAAGTCTACACAATCAAATGAAGGAATGGTTGTACGTATGAACTCATACAACCATCCTCTCCAATCCTTGTTGTAGTCTAGGGCGGAAAATGTGATTTGTATATCTGAAATCACGTATTCCGGTCAAGATCAGACACTATAGCCCTGCAAGAACACCCTAACTGCAGAAGATTGGGCGTGCGGTGGCTGGGGTGGGAAATAGAAATATGAAATAAATATAAAGAGCTATAAATATCTCAACAACTTCAAGGATGGGTAGCATGAGAAGTCTCTACGTACTTTAAACCAATGTAATTGAAACCGGACCGGCCGATTCAACCAGTTGGACCGATGAACCGAGCCCAGACTGGTTCGGTTAATCGGTTCTCACGGTTCGGGTCAAATTGACACAATTTTGGTTCGACCACAAATCCGATCGACTATTTGCAACCCGGTTTAACCCGGTTCAATCGAAATTGAACCACTCAACCACAATTCGAATTTTAATTTATATTAAAATAATAATGATAATGATAAGTGATGAACTCATGACCTTTTCTAGCCCATTAATGAGTACTAACCAACTACTCCAACTTCACCTTTTGAAAGGATTGAATCACAACAACAACAAAGCCTTTTCCCACAATTAAGTAGGGTCGGCTACATGGATTCTTCGCCTCCATTCAGATCTATCTTGGGTCAATCTCGGACTTATATCCAAAAAGCTAAGATCCCTTCGTATAGTCTCTTTCCAACACTTCTTGGGCCGTCCTCGCCCTCTCTTAGCCGGCTCAACATCCCAACACTCGCATCTCCTAACCGGTGCACCAGTTGACCTTCTTTGCAAATGACCAAATCATCTTAAGCGGTTTTCTCGCATCTTATCCTCGATCGGAGCTACACCAACTTTCTTTCTAATTGCATCATTCCGAATTCGATCTTTACGTGTATGTCCACACATCCATCTTAGCATTTTCATTTCTGCTACAGCCATTCTCTGCACATGTCTATGGTTCACAGGCCAACATTCAGAACCATAAAGCATAGCAGGTCTCACGGCTGCTTTGTAAAACTTTCCTTTAATTTTTAAAGGAATTTTCTTATCACAAAGAACAGCGGAGGCTCCTCTCCACTTTAGTCAGCCTGCATTTATTCTATTAGTAACATCTCCATCAATTTCCCCATCATGTTGCAAAATAGATCCCAGATATCTAAAAGAATCTCTCTTCTGAATGTTATCGTCACCAATCTTCACCTCGATTCCTTCACCATTGCTTCCATCAATGGTGCATTCCATATATTCCGTCTTAGCCCTACTTATACGAAAGCCTTTAGTCTCCAAAGCATGTCTCCAAACCTCAAGCTTCTCATTTACTCCATCTCTAGTCTCATCAATCAACACAATATCATCAGCAAATAACATACACCAAGGTAACTCATCCTGAATGTGACTTGTCAACTCGTCCACAATCAACCTGCATATTCAAGAAAATATTTTCTGTATAAAGTAATATACTTTAATTGTTTGTATATTTTATATTTATTTTAAGTGTGTTTGAGTGTATATTCTGTACATGTTCTAATCTATTCTGGTTTAATTACCCGGTTCAACCATTTTTTCCTTACCAGTCCGATCTAATCCGATTTTAAAAATAGTAACATCATCATCCAGTTGAACCGGTTTGATTCCATGGTCTAACCTAATCCAACCCTTTTGTTTGAATTTCTGGGTCAGTCTCCGGTTTGGTTTCAAAAACCTTGCTTTAAATAACTAATTGGAATAATATAATTGCACAATGTGAGAGTGTATACTATATAAGAATATCAAGCAATCCCTAATAATTTGTTGGCTGAATAGGATTTTGATTAATTTAATATAATCAAATTAATTAGATCCTATTAAAATAAACACTCTACTAAAATAGAGATGTAATTCCCCTGGAAGAACTAATCATAATGAATATGATTTACAATGATTGATTAAAAATTTGAATGAGATATGAAGGATCACATAAATGACATCCATGGTCTCTCGTCAAGGCGAAGGGTTCTATCGCCATGGATTGTATGCTAAAGATGCTTATCCGAAGTGATAACTCATGCATACAAGTGTACATGGATCGAGATCTTTGCTTCTCGAAAAAATAAGGTTGTACGCGTAGTGACCCCAATATTGTTATCCATATAATTGAGACGATATTGCATTGTGCATAGCAAGTTCTATTCATGTTGATGGTTGATTCAATTAGCAATGGGTCAACATCACCTTAGGAGTGGTGGGCCCGAGTGTTAAAGATCGAATTGGAAAATGCAAGTTGAATTTGCAAGGCAGAATGGGTTCCGCTTCTTTTTACCCAAGTTACAATTTCTTATATAATTGGGATGTAACAAAGGTAAAAATGAGATCACATATCATGTTAAAGATATATTGTTAGGAAATAGGAATGCGAAAGCATATCAAAGATAAATAAATAAAACATTGGGAACACGGGATTTAACGTGAACCTTACTCCCTAAGGAGCGGGATGAAACCACAGGAGAACGCCTCAAAGGGTTGAAGTGTCTATTGACTTTCTCACTGTATACATGGGATAAGGGGCTTTTTATATAGCCTCACTGAGTTTCCACATCTCCCAACTGGTAGATGTGGGACTAAAGACTTGGATGTAGTAAATGAATCCTGGAGTGGTCCATTTACCCATCTCCCACATAAGTGACGCATATAAACAAATACTCCAACACTCCCCCTCAAGCTGGAGCATGCAATGCTCAGCTTGAATAAACAGAAAGAAATCTCAACTCACGCTACATGACACTATAGATAATATAAACTCAAGGCGCACAACTGTCGGCTGTTGTCGAGGACGTTTCTTCTCATGTCGTGCAGGTGAGGAAGACAAACGGGTTGGAGTGTGAGTCAAATTAAATCTCCTCGTCGAAGAGCATGTGCTCTATACTGCGCCTGTCATAGTCACTACAACTGAAAATGAGGCTCTACATGGAGAACTCTAACTCGCCACAACAATGTGGACAACCGCTCCATCTCTGAAAGGGTCGAATAAAGAACGTCGCTAATTATCCATACGTAGATCTCTGAAGATGGATCTCTCTCGTAAGGACCTCAAAGTGGGTTCTCTTTCATAGGAACCTCGAAAGGATCTCGTACTGGAGTTCACGAACACTGAAGAATGGAGTCAGAAAGTCTCTTCGTCGGAGAACTGGGTCTCTCCCATCTGGCTCAGAGAACGGTACTCTACTCTGGAGTTCCTATGAAACCATATGAAAACCCTAGCCAACATGGCATAGGGAATGTAATCTCTACTCTGGAGTCCCTATGGAACACAAGAAAACTCTGGCCGAAACACAAAAGATGGGGACCACAAACAAAGATGCCAAACATGTGCACATCTGGAAAAGACCGCATACACGTGCGTGTATGAAACTGAAGACCAAAATCAATCTGACGTCGAGTCTGAAACTGAATTGTAGAGTGTGAACATCTGGCTAGTCTGGAGAATCTGACATCTAAATGGACATGTGACTCTACACAATGCTCCCCCTTTCTCCCATACTTGTCAGGAAATAGTAGCATCGACAAAGTTAGGAGAAGATAATAAAATGAGAAGAAACAAAACAAATAAGGCGTCACATTTTTCTCGGCTTTTCTCAATCATTTTTTCTCTTTTTAAAAAAAATCATCATTTTTTTGGCTATTTCATTCCCCTTTTTTAAATAGCCCTCACGTTTTTCTAATAATCTGTTTATTTTTTTACGGCTTTTCCCCTTTTTTTAACTTGTATACGGCTTTTCTCTTTTTTTGTACGCGCCTTCTAAAAACACACATTTTTTCCTTTTTTTTACATCTCGGCCCACTTAGTCCCAGTCTTCCACCTCCTTTTTTATAAACTAGCCCACTTGGCCCTTAAATTAGCAAACTTATTTAAAAAAAATAATGCACGACCGAAATTTGGGCTTATTTAGGGTTCCCTATCGGAGAACCCTTCTCCTTCACGAAGACCCCCCCCCCCCATGAGGCGGCGCGTTTGGGAGATTGCCTGGATCGTCTGGAACATCTGGAACTTCTGGAGAGGCGGCGCGATCGTCGCGCGAAGCTGTAGCTGTCGTGTGAAGCTGGAGGCAGTGCAAGGATGCCGATGAGAAGAAGTGGTATCGCAGACCTCCAGGAGAACACAAGGGCTTAGAGCTTGGAGGCTTGTGCCTCCGCCTGAAGGATCGCCGAGTCTGATCGTCACCTGGAACTGCGCCGCTACGTTGAGTAAGAATTGAAGGGGGGTCTTGCCGTTGGTGGGTTCCTCCTGGGACTTCCCTCGCGGAGGCTGTTGTAGTCACCGCCACCTGGAAGAAGGAGAGGAGCGTTGTTTGGAGTAGCCGCCTTGGGAGATGCAGGAGCGGTTCAGCTAGATCGGTGATTGGCAGGACCTGCTTGGAGCTTCGTCACATGAACTGCGGAACTGAAGAACATGAAGTGCGGCAAGGCTCCGCACAGAACATGGATCCATAAAGAAGATCGTCCTTGTGATTCATCACCTCGACAACAAGAAAAGATCCTCAATCATTGTCGCATCTCAATATTGATACGGGAGAACATGAACTCGTGTATTTCTTTGATAACAGAGAATCGATTCTCCTGTGATGTTGCTTGGAGATGCACATGACTAGGGCTGCAACTTGAACATGAAACAGACCTCCGATCAACGAATTAGAACTAGGGTTCCAGGAATCATGGAATCATCGACAATGATGAGATTAGGGTTTCAAAGGAAAAACCCTAGAACATGATCATGAACTTGAACAAATCCTCATAAAAATTGATCTTCGAGAATGAACAATAATCGAATCTCAGACAAAAAACAACGATTCATGAAATCCTCGAGAGTGGAACCCGCTCTGATACCATGTTAGGAAATAGGAATGCGGAAACGTATCAGAGATAAATAAATAAAACATTGAGAATACGGGATTTAACGTGGAACCCTGCTCTCTAAGTAGCGGGATGAAACCACGAGAGAACGCCTCAAAGGGTTGATGTGTCTACTGACTTTCTCACTGGATACATGGGGTGAGGGGTTTCTTATATAGCCATCATTGAATCTCCATATCTCCCAACTGGTAGATGTGGGACTAAAGACTTGGATGTGTTTACTCATCTCCCACATAAGTGACGCATATAAACAAATACTCCAATATATAGTAGTAAGCATATCTCTTTTCTTGAAAGTTTAATAAGGGAATGGGCTTTAAGAGTTTAAAAAGCAAGAAAAGTATTATTAAAATCCTTAATTAAAGAATTTAAATTTGAATATATAATTATTTATATGTTCTAATATAATGCATTCTTAATCTCAGATATGAAATCCATGAACTCGCTCAGCAGGTTTTTGGAGGTCAACCAGGAGACCGGACCAAATTATTCGTATTGAATCTGTAATTTGGAGGTTGTTTTCTTTGTAAAGTACATCAGTTATGTGCTCACCGGGAATAAGCATACAAATCATATATCAATAAAGATATATAGAATGTCATGATATAATGCGAATCTAAATGAGACATTTGGTGATGTGAACTGCATAGAGCGCAGTCGGAAGCATGGGTTCCGAAAGAGTCCGGCCCAACATGTGAAGAAGAACAATCAAAGTGTTGGCTCATCTTCTCAAGCTTCCATACATCTGACATCCATTAAAACAAATATATGTCATCACTGCAAAAGATCATGACACTGGAAAAGAGATTGTTCAAATTATCTAAAAACCTTGGAGAAGGGTAAAGATAATGCCTTGGCATGTATAAAATCTACTTTCATTATTGAAACCAATTTTCTCATAAAACGATAAGGTAGTTGGGTCATAGATTTAGGTGCTTCTTTTCATGTGTGCAATCTGTTGCATCTATTTCAGGAGATCATAAAACTTGATCAAAAGGAGATAGTCATCCAGAGAACCTTATATGTGTATCTAAATTAGTTAGAAATGGATATTCGTTCTTATTCTATGAGAAAATTGTCGTACGTCATTATGATAAAATATATTGAAGATGGTATTCTAACTTCTGGTGGACTCTATGAATTGTGTATTCATGAATATGTCATTAATGTAACACCCACTAATAAAAACACTAAAAGAACTAGAGAGGATGGAAATCATTCGAACATGATTTGACATCAAAGGCTTAGTCATTTATCTGTTGATAGGATCGATAGATTGATAAAGGATAGACCATTATATTTTCTACAGGTCCAAACTTTACCTACCTATGAACATTGCGTCGAGGTAAAATGACCAGAGCGCCCTTTCATAACAATGTTACACAATGCAAGGGTATTCTTGACCTAATACATACTAATGTATGTGATCCCTTTAGTACCACGTCCTCAAATGGATATCGATATTATTTGACGTTTATTGATGACCATTCGCGATACAGGTTTATCTTCTTATTACGTCATAAATCTGAAACTTTTAAAAAATTCAAAGAATTCATGGCTTTGGTTGAGAACCAAATCGATGGGAAGATTAAATGGATTCGATCTGATCGAGGCGGCAAGTACCTCTCAGATGAATTTAAGGAATATCTCAAAGAGAGAGGAATTGTATCCAATCTCACTCCTCCTTAACTTCCAACTAAATGGTGTTGCTGAAAGATGCAATAGGACCATCATGGACATGGTCCGTTCAATGATGAGTAAAGCATATTTATCTCTTAGTTTCTGAGAATATGCAGTAAAGACTACAATATATATCTTTAATAAGATTCTTAGCAAATATGTACCCAAAATCCTTTATGAGCTTTGGTTTAGAACCAGGCCCATTGTTAGACACTTGAGGATTTTATGTTGCTTGGTCCATGCGAAGAACGTGGATGCAAGTAAGCTGGAATCTTGTACTAGAGAGTACTACTCCATTGGGTATGTAAAGTATGGTAATGGATACCAACTTTACGACCTTGAGACTCAAAAAAAATTTCTCTAAAGATATAAAATTCTTAGAGGATGACTTCCTTAAGAGTCAAGATAAAAATAAAGGAACTCATTAAATCTCCTGAGGATATTGAGCTTCGTGAACTAGAAACTGAAGATGTAGATAAAGATGAAACACTCGTACCTCTTTAAAGGAGTTCGAGGGTGGTTGTACCACCTGAAAGGTATGGATTCCATGTATCAGATGAAATTGATAATGATCCAACCTCATTTAATGAAGCACTCGCGGATTATGACATGGATAGATGGATGCTAGCAATGAAGTCTGAAATAGACTCCATGTACAAGAACGATGTATGGACCCTAAAGGATCCACCTAGAGGGGTAAAATCCATTAGGTGTAAATGGATCTTCAAGAGAAAGAGGGGACCCGATGGGAAGGTAGAGACCTTCGAGGCATAGCTCGTAGTCAAGAGCCTATACACGGAGATAAGGCATTGGCTACGATGAGACATTCTCACATGTGGCTATGCTTAAATCTATCAGGGCACTGCTAGTTATAGTTGTATATCTTGACTACGACATCCAACAGATGAACGTCAAGATGGCATTCCTCAATGGATACCTCGAGGAGGATATTTATATGGAGCAACTTTAGGGTTTCATAACTGAGGAAGACAAAGTATGCAAGCTGAAAAAATCAATCTAAGGGCTCAAACAAGCTTCTCATAACTGGAACATCAGATTTGATGAAATCATAAAGAGTTATGATTTCTTTCAGAATCCTGATGAACCATGTGTGTACAAGAAGCTTAGTGGGAGCACCATTGTGTTCAACGTACTTTACGTAGATGACATCCTTATCATTGAAAATGATGCATGGATGATGAATATTATTAAGATCTAGTTGTCACATACCTTCGAGATGAAAGATCTTGGAGAAGCGTCTTATATCTTGGGTCTGAAGTTGTTCAGAAACAGAGAAAAGAAGATTTTGGGATTGTACAATATGGGTACATTAAGAAGATCTTGGAACATTTCTATATGTAGAATTCTAAGAAAGGCTTCCTTCCTTTAAGATATTGTATCCACCTATCTAGGCGGATGACTCCTCAAAGTGTTAAGGATAAGAATGCCATGGATGGATGTTCTTACGCATCAGTTGTGGCAAGCCTAATGTATGACATGATGTGCACAAGGCCAGATATCTAACATACAATAGGAGTGGTAAGTCATTACCAATTTTGCTATAAAGAATAGCACTGGAATGCAGTGAAGAACATCTTTAAGTATCTAAGACGGACGCAAGATTACATCTTGGTCTATGGAGATTGTGATCTCCAAGTCTTAGAATACACATATTCAGACTTCCAATCCGATATAGATGATCGCGAGTCAATTTCAGGGTTTGTGTTCTTGTTGAACAGTGATGTTGTGAGCTGGAGAACTAAGAAGCAAGCCACTACGGTTGATTCAACAACAGAAGCCTAATACATTATCGCATCGGTGCTGTAAAGGAGGTGGTGTGGTTATGCAAGTTCATCCTAAAACTTTATGTAGTTTTCTCTGATACTCTCATCCCCAGTACTCTACGATAACACGAGAGCCATAGCTCAATCGAAGGAACGCAGATGACATCAAAAGAGCAAGCACGTGGAAAGGAAATACCACATCATTCGAAGATTCAAAGACGTGGTGACATCATCATCACTAAGATTTCCTATGCCGATAATGTTGTGCATCCCCTTACCAAACCTTTATCCCAAAAGGTTTTCAACCAACATGTAATGAGCATGGGTTTACATATTGTACCAAAATTGTTCTGAGGACTAGTGGAAGATTATTAACCATGTGATATGGGGCGAACCATTTCTACAATAAATGATATTGTAATATTTGATATATCAATACATGTTATTGATTTATTTCACTCATTGTCTGAGATTAAATGAATGAATGCACTTATACGGTCCAAGTACAATTAGAGTTATGTAGCATGACTATCTTAATAATAATACAGATGTTGATTCAATTGTGCTTAGATGATATCTAAAGAGTTAGATTGAGGATTCATCAAGCACCGTCAAATGATTGTTAAGAAAGGATCTCCAGTTTGAGGAGGAGATGCCAATCCATCTCTAAAGGTTGATATTTGATCAACCTCTTGATACAGGTCCCCTATATAGGAATAGAGATTCGAAGGTGTCGGATAAGTTAGGTCAAAGAGGACTTAATGGGATGGAGATAAACAAGACCTATGTCGTATTCTATCATGATATATGCACACATCCTCTGACCGGAGATAGATGTATTACTGTATGTCTAAGTATGTACATTAGGCAGACCATTAACTTGATGATCTAATCAAGATCAATAAACAGGCGAGCTGGTATGCATACAAGGGCATAACAGTAATACAATCTCTCAAAGGGAACATACATGTTTGCTACTGAACCGTAAGACATGAGCTCACTCATGAGGTATTGGGATCAATCAAATTCCATGCAAGTCATCTTGCTTTGAATGCTTGACAAGAATTTGTAGGTATGATATATGCTTTGGAAAGATTATTATCGATGCTGACTTTCAATGACCAGATGAGAAGCTTAATGATAAAATCATGAAGAAGACAGTTTAGATATGATCTAAAACTTCGGATTTATTTTAGGTCTTCCAGTATGTAGGATATATGGGTATTAGGAATACTCGAAGGTGATGTAATCGTAAATGATTGTATAACCATGATACTTCAATTCCGAGGGAGTGATGGAACAGGTTTGGATTTTAGTGACTTCTCTCGGTAGATTAGTAATATGATCTTAGTTCAAATATTGGACATTCATCTGAAAGTGATTCAGATGCAATGAGATGATTAGATTTACAATTTGATTTAATCAAACATCTTTGAAAGGTCCCCTTGATCTAGATATGAGATATAATCTCAATATCCAAGTCACTATACATGGAATGTACAATCGCCTTGTCTTTATCTCCAAGTATCCACGGAGAAAGTACATTATTCTTGAAAGAGTTCGAGGATAATTCCATTATTGATAATGTATATGAGCATTGGATAATTGATGATTAAATACGATTTAGTTATCATGAATAATATAAATATGATTCATATTATTTTGACACGTGAGAATAATCATCTAAGATAATTAAATATGATTTAATTATCAAGGATATGATTATTATGGATATTACTATCCATAATAATCATAAATAGTATAAATGTGATTTATAATATGTTGGAGAGATTTATTGTAAATAGTATTTATGAATTAAATGTTGATGTGAATTGGATTCACATTGAACAATTAACTGTAAATGTAATTTACATTTTATATTGGAAGTATGAATATGATACATAATTATCATTGGCATGATTGAAATTATCACAAAATAATTTGGAATTATTTTCGTGAATAATTTTATAACAAAAGTTGCTGCATATGTGGAATATACGACGAGATATGCAATCTCAACATAATTAGACTGAGAACCTCCTTACCATACAAGGAGTGATTGGCACCTTGAGTCCCAAAACTTGGTGGTCATCCACCCTATGTATGGAAGGAGGCTTCTCTCCTTCCAAGTAATTTCATATTTATTGATTTAATTTAAATTGAATTTATATTAATGGGTCTTCAATATATCTAATTTATTGTTAAATTAAGTATTTGTTGTTGAAAATTTATGAAATAAATTATGATCATTGATTGAAAGCACAAAATAATCTACACCATTGATTATGTGTGTACATAAACTGAGATCCATGGATATCCAATTTGTTATAAAAGAAAGGCTAGACCTCGCACTTTCTTTGCAACAATTGCAAGAGCAAAAACTCTCTCTATTCTCGTACACGTCATCTCTCTCTCTCTCTCGATATTGTGGTCGTCCACCATTTTGATCTAAAGATCCTCATAGTCGTTGCGACGTTGTTGTGCTGCCAAATCGACTGCTCGTGGATCTCCGCCTTCTTCAGTGTATCTTTCTCATGAGGAAAGTTACCGATTTTGTGGGACGAAATCAGGAGACTCTGCGCTCAGATATTCAACTCGGATTGCGAGAAGCGCAAGTCTCATCCATGTGCCTGCAAGTGCATTTTTCGTCGGATCGAACTTGAAACAGGTCTTTTTGCTTAAAGACATGCGATCGCAATCACATTTTAAGAGGTAGTCTTTGACTCGTTTGTGATCTTGATGAAACAATTTGAGAAGTGTCTCATATTATGTGATTTCATCTAATTAGAAAATTTTAAATTCCGCTACCCATGCAACTAGTATGACTACTTGCCCTAGATCGTATTTGTAGAGATATTTCTATATTCCATGTACATTTTCTGTTACTTTTACTTTCTTGTTTCCATCTTATGTAATTTACCCATAGGCCTTCTGTTGGGAAAAATGAACGAGATGTTTATTCCAAAAGCCCTAGGCTCTCTTATATAGGAGAGTAGCCTATGGGTAAATTACATAAAGCATACGGCTAGAAATAAAAATAACAGAGGGGCACACAGAAGACTAATATATGCGTTAACACTCCCCCTCAAGATGGAGCATAAATATCAATCATGCTCAGCTTGGAAGCACACTTCTGGAATGGACCTCGTAGTAATGCCTTGGTGAATATATCAGCAGTTTGATTCTCTGAGGTGACATGAGATGTAGCAATCAACCCCTTCTGGATCATGTCACGTATGAAGTGACAGTCAACCTCAATATGCTTGGTCCGCTCATGGAATGATGGATTGTTTGCAATGAACAAGGCTTCCTGATTATCACATTCTAAGTTCATAGGAAGTGGTACATCTAGATATAGATCTGTAAGTACAGATTTCACCCACATCATCTCTGTGCTAGCCTGGACCATAGCCCTATATTCGGATTCAGCACTAGATCTGGCTACCACCGTATGTTTCTTGCTCCTCCATGAGACTAGAGAATCTCCAACATAGACTGCAAACCCCGAGGTGGACTTCCTGTCCTTGGGACAACCTGCATAGTCTGCATCCGCACATGTTGAGATAGAAATCCTCTTTCCTTTCTTGAATAGCAAACCTGCACCTGGAGATGATTTGAGATATCTAAGTATCATATGTATGGCATCCATATGGACCTGACGTGGTTGCTCCATGAACTGGCTCACCCGACTCACTGCAAAGAATATATCGGGCCTAGTGATCGTGACATACAACAGTTTTCCTACCAGTTCTCTGTATCTTCTTCTGTCCACCTCCTCTGTGTCATCATCATATAGCTTCATGCTGGGGTCCAAAGGTGTCGTAGCAGGACGACACCCAAGCATATCTGTTTCACTCAACAGGTCTGTAACATATTTCCTCTGCGACATTACTAATCCATACGGATTTCTAGCAAATTCCAGCCCCAGAAAATATCTAAGGACTCCAAGATCCTTAGTGACAAATTCGCTCCCCAGCTTCTCTTTTGCCTGCTTTATGCCTTGCTCATCATCTCACGTAATCAAGATGTCGTCTACATAGACCATGATTGCAATAATACCACTTGAAGTCTTCTGTACAAACAAGGAATGATCAGCATTGGAGCGTTTGTATCCCTGTTTTTCAAAGAGATCTGAGAGCTTCTGAAACCATGCTCTGGGGCTCTGCTTAAGGCCATAGATAGCCTTATGAAGTCTGCACACCATAGAACACTCCCCCTCAATAGCAAAACCGGGTGGCTGTTGCATGTAGACTTCCTCCTGTAGGTCTCCATATAAGAACGCATTCTTCACATCCAACTGATATAGCGGCCACTCTCGAGTAACCGCGACTGACAGCAAGATCAGTAGGGTAGAATGGCGGGCTACTGGCGAGAACGTATCAAGGTAATCCACCCCGTATGTTTGTGTGAAACCACGTGCAACAAGGCGGGCCTTGTATCTGCCAATACTACCATCTGCATTTTGCTTCACCGTAAATACCCACTTGCAGCTCACCGGGGTCACATCTGGAGGTATAGGAACTAGACTCCAAGTTCCCCTAGATTGAAGTGCCGCCATTTCCTCCTCCATTGCTAGACGCCATCTACTATCCTACAGAGCATCTTGATAATTCCGTGGAATATCTACAGCTGACAAGGCCACCACAAAGTTCCTGAAATCCCCAGATAGTCACTCAAATGACATAGAAGCTGCCAATGGATATGTAACGCAGCTCCTCTTCGATTTGCGTATAGCAATAAGAACATCGAAATCAGCTGTGTCCTCATCTGGCCCCTGCAACATATCCTGCTCAGAAATATCATTAGATCCATCAAGAGAAGTATCTTCAGTACATACCATAGGCGAGCTAGGAGATGAGTCATGACCATGAGCTGGAGGAGGCCTGCGGGTATAATGGAAAGGTAGTGGTGAAACAGGGATCGGTGGTGGTGGTGTTGATGGTGGTGACCGTGCTGGAGGTGGTGTCGTCATGTATATGGCGTCTGTAGTCAGTGGAGGTAGCTGCTGATCACCTGAGGATGAAAAATACATTACGGATTCAAAAAATGTAACATCTGCACTGACCATATACCGCCTATGCAAAGGATCAAAACACTTGTACCCCTTTTGAGTTCTGGAGTACCTAACAAACACATACTTGACAGCCCTAGGAAAGAGCTTGTCAGTACCAGGAGACAACTGGTGGACAAAGGCAACATAACCAAACACACGGGGAGTAAGGGAAAACAGATCCTTCCCAGGATAGATAAGGGAAAAAGAAATCTGTCCATCCAAGACAGAGGACGGCATACGGTTGATTAGGTAACATGCAGTGAGAACCGCATCACCCCAGTAAGAATAAGGAACATGACTCTGTATAAGTAGTGATCTTGTGACATCTAGTAGGTGGCGATGTTTCCTTTCAGCAATCCCATTTTGTTGAGAGGTATGAGCACAGGATGTTTGATGGATAATCCCTTTTGAGGAGTAATAGTTGGCTAGGACATGAGTGCACAGTTCTAGGGCATTATCACTTCTTACAAACTTCACAGATATGGAGAAAACATTTTGAATTTTATTAAGAAAATGGATAATAATATTGCCTGCTTCAGATTTATTTTTCATCAAAAATACCCATGACACACGAGAGAAGTCATCCACAAAAACTATATAAAATCTGTGTCCCTGATGATCAGGTACACGACTCGGACCCCAGACATCAATATGAAATAACTCAAACTTGGAGGTACTACTCTGACCTGGACGACTGGGAAAGGTCGACGTGTGATGCTTTCCCAACTGACAAGCCTCACATTGGATAAGTGTGTGAGGAAGACCCTGGGGTAACACACGACGCAACTTCTGAAGCGGTAGATGCCCAAAGCGCAGATGCCACAGCAAAGGAGATACTGGTCCAGTGGGAAGGGATGAGGTTCCAGCAAATGGAGCCTGATTTAGGCGGTAGAGGCCTCCTTGCTCATAGCCACGACCAATCACGTTGCCCGAATGGATGTCCTGAAAAATAAGAGAAGATGGATCAAAAATTGCCCGACAATGTAGATCCTTCGTAATCTGACTGATTGACAACAAATTCATTGAAAAATCAGGTGCATGTAGCACATTCTTGAGCTGCATAGAAGATGTCAGTCTAATCTCCCCCTAACCAGTGATGGGAGAATGTGTACCATTAGCAATGACTACAGTTCGGCCTGGAGGAATCTGAGAATATCCTGTAAGTAAACTCTGATCGCCACATAGATGATGTGTAGCACCCGAGTCCATAATCCACGGTAATGTATCTGATCTACTACTGGTAAATGCAAGTATGCTACCTGAAGCACTGGTCGACGCAGAGGCAGAAGCAGCAGCATCAGATTGACTCTCAGTAGTAGGTGCTGGGCCAGATGGGGGAATAATGCCCCTTAGACGGGCAACTAGATCATCGAACCGCTGATCCAAAGTACTAGCAGATGGAGGCTCTATCTGCTCAGCGACTCGTGCAGATGCAGGAAATCCATGCTTCGAGTAGCATGTGTCATCATTGTGTCCAACGTGATGACAGTAAGTACATGTTGGTCGAGTGCGGCCTCCTCTGCCACGAGGTCCACGTCCACGGCTCTGATGATGAAATCCGCGACCCCTGTTGGCGGCCATGGCTGAAGTATTCTGATTCGTTGTCGTGGAAGGAACGGTGATCCGACTCAGTCTATGGAAAGCTTCCTCCATGGGAGGAATAGTAGAGTCGGCCAAGATCTGGGATCGTGCCGCCTCATACTCTGGATCAAGTGCAGCAAGGAACACACCCACCATAGTCGCATTCCGATATGTCTTCTGTTGTTCTGGCGTGGCTGTCAGAGGCATGAAGCTGTAGAGCTTCTCGAACATCCCTTTCAGGGATGTGTAGAGTGAATGTAGAGGGCAACCATTCTGCTTTATAGTGAATATATCATGCTGGAGTTGCAGAATCTTTGTCTCGTTTTGCGCCTGCGAATATGTTGCCGCCAGAATGTCCCACATATCCTTGGTCGTGGGTTGATGTAGAATGTCATTGGCAATCTTAATTGCCAACGTACCAGAAAGCCAAACTTTGGCATATGCGTCATCGGCCTCCCAAGAGGCATTGGCTCCAGTCTTCTCAGCAGGCTCTGGTTCGGTAAGAATATGCTTCTTACCCGTTGACTTCATCATGCTCATGAACTGCATCGCCTACAGTTCATAGTTTGTACCGTCCATCTTTACAATAGGCGCTGGACCACGAAAGGCGCCAATGGATGGGATATCCGCCTTGCTTTCTGACATACTAGAGACTGAAGACTGGAGCGATTGATTGAAGATGAGAATCGTCTACAATGACATAGACGGGTTTAGTTGCACGTGTAGACCTCAAGCAACTAAACCCATGTCGATGACGGTGTGCGCTTTAGGGCTTAGCACACACGCATGCGCACAGGGAGCACGCGTGCAGGGAGCACACGCACACGCAGTCGCGTGCAACTGGACGAGCACGCGCAGTCGCTCGCGTGGAGGCGCACGTGCAGTAGCGCGCACAGGCGCAGTTGCGCTTGGAGGAGCACGCGCACGCTCAGTCGCGCGTGGAGGATTACGCGCACAGGCGCAGTCGCACGTGGAGGAGTGCGCGCACAGGCGCAGTCGCGCGTGGAGGAGCACGCGAAGGTGCTGGCGGAGGCGCGGCGAGGCGGAGGCGCCGCCGATGAGAGAGAGGCAAGCGGGTGGGGTAGGGTAGGGTTAGGGTTTCTAGAACTCCGGTCTAGGACCGTCGCTCTGATATCATGTTGGGAAAAATGAACGAGATATTAATTCCATAAGCCCTAGGCTCTCTTATAGGAGAGTAGCCTATGGGTAAATTACATAAAGCATACGGCTAGAAATAAAAATAACAGAGGGACACGCAGAAGACTAATATATGCGTTAACACCTTCTCTATATAAGAGAGCCTAGGGTTTTAGTGCATAAGTCTACATATGCACTCAAGTCCCCTGAAGTTTATGTAGACATTTGTTCCTTGGTCTATAAACCCTAATTCCATATCTCCGGCAAGATGTCAGAAAATAAGGTCGATATGCCCTCCATAGGCGCTTTCAAAGGTTCAGCGCCCATTGTCAAGATGGATGGGACGAACTATAAGCTCTGGGAAATGCAGTTCATGAGTCTCATGAAGTCGAATGGTAAGTGTTGAGAAGAGGAACAAAATGGGATGTTTATTCCATAGAGGTAGGGTCTCTTGTATAGAGAGAAAACCCTAGAGAGTACAAGGGTTACAAAATCCGAAGGGTCACTGGGGGTTACAGAACTTGAAGTGTCACAGAAGGTTACGAAACCTAAAGGGTCATGGGGGGTTACGGAACCCGAAGGGTTACAAACATAAATGTAAATATAATAACTCTAACACTCCCCCTCAAGGTAGAGCTGAGAAAGCTACAGCTTGTAACAAAAAGAAAAAATATATACCACATCTTCACACGATGCATCATAAGAACATATGCTCGTTGTTAGTAGAAGACCTCACTCGAGGACGGATCTGCGGCTTTCAGGTCACCGAAACGTATCTCTGTCATGCATGTAGAGTCGTTGCGATATCAGGTCACTGGAACATATCTCTGTCGTACCTGCAGGTTACTGGAACATATCTTTGTTGTGTCTGGAGAAGAATCGTTGTAGAAGAAGTCTAGTGCGGAGTAGCAGTCGAGTCGTAAAAGAAGAAGTATACGCCCTGACGAAGAAGTCGATGCTTGGTGAAGACGGATGGTCTGAGTAGTCTGGAGTGTCGGTCTATCAGTCGTAGTAGAGCAGCAGACGTCCTGAGGAATCATCTCTGACTCCCCCTTTCTCATACTTGATAGAATAAAGAGTATGGAACATCAAGTTCAGAGAAACAAAAAGTTGATAGGAACAAGTCATATTGAAGCTGGGGCTATTGGAGGAGGGGCTCCAAGCGGTGTCGGCGACACAGGAGGTGTGGTTGGGGCTGCTGGAGCCTTGGGCGACGCTTTAGATGCCGCTGGAGACGGGAGCTAGTGTTGCTAGGACTCGGACTGCCTTACGCGAGACCATCGAATCCATGAGAGATGCAGGAGGTCCAGCCCTTTTTCCTTGTCGGCAGAAAGAGGGCTGGTGGTGGCGACGAATTTAGGGTATTAGGCTTCGGTCTAGAACCTGACTCTGATACCATGTTGAGAAGAGGAACAAAATGAGATGTTTATTCCATAGAGGTAGGGTCTCTTATATATAGAGAGACAACCCTAGAGAGTACAAGGATTACGGAACCCAAAGGGTCACTGGAGGTTACGGAACTTGAAGGGTCACAAAAGGTTACGGAACCCGAAGGGTCACGGGGGTTACGGAACCCTAAGGGTTACAAACATAAATGTAAATATAATAACTCTAACAGTAAGAAGCATATTCTTACCGAAGATGAGCCGGCGGAGAAAATCGGGGTTTATGCCTCCTGGGATGCTGATGATTCTTATGCCAAAGTCTGTCTTTCAGATACACTGACGATGGAGCTTGCTAATGATGTACTCCATCAGCTCACTGCTAAGGCGATGTAAGACATACTTGTAGCAACATACTCACAAGTGCGAAATGAGACCAAGATCCTTCAATTCCGGTATGACATATTTACAGTCAAGCAGAACGGACAGCCTCTTCACTCCTTGTATACATCCTTGTGAGGGATGTTTGAGAAGCTCTACAGCATCATTCCTCTTATGACGACTCTCGAGCAGCAGAAGACCTTTCGGAATCTACCATGGTAGGGGTCTTACTTGCGGCACTTGACCCTGAATATGATGTTGCTCGCTCGTAGATTCTTGCAGATGCTACTATTCCTCCAATGGAGGAAGTTTACTGCAGGCTTAGCCGGATTACAGTCTTGTCTAATGCTCCTACTCAGCCTCCTTCTGCGATGGCATCCTCTAGAAGCAGAGGAGCTTCTTCTTCGTTCTGTGGCCGTGGACCTCGCGGTAGAGGCAACCGCTTACGTCAGCCTTGCACCTTTTGTCATCGCCCAGGGTACACGGAGGATACATGCTATTCTAAGCATGGTGTAGCCGAGCATGTTGCATCTCCACCAGCATCTGCTTCAGACCAGAGGTGTGAAGAACTTGTTGCCAGATTGTGCGATATTATGCCCCCTGCCTCTACAGAATCTCAAAGAGGCAACTCGGATAGCTGCTTTAGCCTCTGCCAGTACATCAGCCACTGCTAGCACCTCAGGTAGTGCTTATGCCTTTACTTCCTGTCATGGATCTGACATTTCAGAATGGATTATGGACTCCAGCGTGACACATCATCTTTGCCGAGACAAAGATAAACTTACATCCTATAGGGAGATTCCACCGAGGCGATCTGTCGTGATAGCCGATGAGACTCATTCCCCCATGATTGGACAGGGGAGATCAGTTTATCGCCTTCTATGCATCTACAGAATGTGTTACATGCTCCTGATTTTTCAATGAATTTACTATCTATCAGACCGATTACGAAGGATTTGTACTGTCGCGCTATATTTGACCCATCGTCTCTTCTTTTCCAGGACATTCTTACGAGCAGGGTGATTGGTTGTGGCTGTGAACAGAATGATCTTTATCGTCTGATCCGAACTCCCTATGCTGGCGTCTCCTCTCAGTCAAGTGGACCAGTCTCTCCATTTACATGGCATCTACGCTTCGACCACCTCCCTCTTCAGAAGATGTGTCATATCTTGCCTCAGATTTCACCGAGTTCTTCCTTTCAGTGTGAAGCATGTCAATTGGGAAAGCATCATAGATCTGCTTTTTCTAATCGTCAGTCTCGGAGCAGTAGCTTCCCTTTTGAATAATTTCATGTTGACATGTGGGGTCCGAGTCGTGTTCCTGATCACCAGGGGCACAGGTTTTATCTTGTTGTTGTTGATGACTTTTCTCGGTTGTCATGGGTGTTTTTGTTAAAGAATAAATCTGAAGCAGGGAATGTGATCAAAAATCTTATAAATTAAGTGCAGAATATTTTTCCTCTACTGTGAAATTTGTGCGTACGAATAATGCTTTGGAATTTTGTACTCGTGCTCTTTCACATCTCGTCTCGAGGCATTATCCATCAAACCATCTGTGCTTACGCATCTCAACCGAATGGAGTTGCAGAGAGAAAGCATAGTCATCTTCTTGATATCACTCGGACCTTACTTATCCAGAGTTGTGCCCCCATTTCTTTTTGAGGTGATGTAGTCCTTACGGCATGTTATCTAGTGAATCGTATGCCATCCTCTGTCTTAGGTGAGAAAGTTCCTCTTTCTGTTGTTTTTCCTGACAAGGAATTATTCTCACTTACTCCTCGTGTCTTTGGTGTTGTTGCCTTCGTTCACCAGTTGTCTCCGGGACTTGACAAGCTCTCACCTAGGGCTGTCAAGTGTGTGTTTGTTGGTTACTCTCGGACTCAGAAGGGTTACCAATGCTATGACCCTATAAACAAGAAATATTTTGTCAGTACTGATGTTACATTCTGAGTCTGTGATGTATTTCTCCCCTGCAAATGACAGGTTGGTCTCATCCACATCTGATGATGAGATCCATGTACCACCTCCTCCTCTGTGTTCGTCTTTTCTTGTTCCAGTTCCCGTTGTTCCACCATCACCATCACCACCACGACCACCACCTCCACAACTACTTGTTTTACCTTTACCGAAATTCTATACCCATCGGTCTGTTCCTACTTATGGTATTCGTCAATCATCCAGCACACCTCAGGTTTATTCAGATATTATTACTAACGATGGGTCTGATAATGTGCAAGTGCAGGGATCTTTGCAGGAGAATAGCATACCGACGAGTATTGTTTCTGATGATCTGAATCTACCTATTGCCATACGAAAGCAGAAGTGTACTTGTGCATCATATCCACTTGCTTCACAGGTTTCCATCCATCGCCTCACAAGAGACTTTCAGAGGTTTGTTGTCGCTCTATCAGCCGTGGAAATACCACGGAATTATCAGGACTCCTTGAAGGTTGGCTGCTGGCGTTCAGCCATGGAGGAGGAAATGGTTGCTTTGCAGTCGCAGGGTACATGGAGCTTGGTTCCCGCTCCTCCAGGAGCATCTATGGTCAGTTGTAAATGGGTATTCACTGTCAAATATCATGCAGATGGCAGCCTTGACCGTTACAAGGCAAGGCTAGTGGCACGAGGGTTCACTCAACCATACAGTGTAGATTATATGGACACATTCTCTCCAGTTGCACGTCACTCGAATCTACGTGTCCTCTTGTCAATTGTTGTGGTACGTGATTGGTCCTTGTTTAAGCTTGATGTTAAGAATGCCTTTTTGTATGGGGATCTGCAGGAAGAAGTCTATATGCAGTAGCCTTCGGGGTTTGCTGCTGAGTGGGAGAGTTAGATGGTGTGTAGACTTCACAAGGCAATATATGGTCTTAAACAAATCCCTCGAGCATGGTTTCAGAAGCTTTCCGATCTAATTGAAAGGCAAGGGTTCAAAAGATCAAATGCAGATCATTCTTTGTTTGTCCAGAAGACTCCCAGAGGTACGGTTGTTATCATGGTGTATGTTGATGATATACTCGTTACAGGAGATGATACGCAGGGGATAGAGATGGAAAAAGCATTTCTGGGCCATCAGTTTGTTACTAAGGATCTTGGTACTCTACGATATTTTCTGGGGTTGGAATTTGTTAGGATTACGCAGGGTCTTGTGATGACCCACAGGAAGTATATTACAGACATGCTTGTTGAGACGTGCATGATTTGGTGTCGACCCTCAACTAATCCTATGGATCCCAGCATGAAGTTATATGATGATGATACAGATGAGGTTGACAGGAGAAGATATAGAGAGATGGTGGGAAAGCTCCTCTATATTAATATCACTAGACATGATATCGCTTTTGCAGTGAGTCGAGTGAGTCAGTTCATGGAACAACCTAGATAAGTACATATGGATGCCATATACATGACCATATACATGATACTAAGATATCTAAAGTCGTCTCTAGTCGCAGGATTACTGTTCAGGAAAGAAACAAACATTCGTGTCTCTGCATGTGCTGATGCGAACTATGCAGGATGCCCTAAGGATCGGAAGTCTATTTCAGGTTTTGCAGTGTTTGTTGGTAGTTCTTTGGTTTCTTGAAAAAGCAAGTAAGAAACAGTAGTGGCTAGCTAGTGTTGAATCTGAATATAGGGCCATGGCACAAGCAAGTACTGAGATGATGTGGGTTCGAGCTGTGTTAGAAGATTTGCATATAGATGTACCTCTACCCATGCAGCTACAATGTGATAATCAAGTCGCGCTATTCATTGTTAATAATCCTGCTTTTCATGAAAGAACAAAGCATATTGAGGCAGATTGCCACTATACTAGAGATATGATCCAAAAGGGATTGATTTCTACTTCCCATGTCAATTCAGGAGAGCAGACTGCCGACATCTTCACCAAGCCACTGGTCAGAGGGCCATTCCAGAAGTGTTCTTCCAAGCTGAGCATGATTGATATCTATGCTCCATCTTAAGGGGGAGTGTAGAGATATTTCTATATTCTATGTACCTTTTCTGTTAGTTTTATTTTCTTATTTCCATCTTATGTAATTTACCTATAGGACTTCTCTATATAAGAGAGCCTAGGGTTCTCTAGTATAAACAACGAATCCTTTTTCTTCCAACAGTATTTGATGGATGTAACGCTTCCATGATGCGCTAAGGCCTAAACCCTAACCTTCATTCTCTTCCTGCACCATCAACTCGAAGGGTTCAAGTGACTTCATCCACTTTTGTTTCAACGGTACTCAGATGCCCTGCTGCTTCAAAAGGGCGTGCATCTTGATCTGTCATAGATTGAATCCGTTGTTCCCTATAAACTTCTCGATCTTCAAATTGTGTGACGTCATCCTGCTGGATGATCTTGACGGAACCCGAAGCTCTAATACCAGTTTGTTGCGGATCGCGGAAGCCAACACGTACAAACATGATCAAACAAGCAAGACGCTAACACATGGATTTACAATGTTCATTCGTTACCGGGCTACGTTCTTGGGTGGCGGCGATCGGTTTTCACTATGTAGAGAAAGAAAGAAATACATAGGATACGGAGAGCCCTAACCCTATGGAGTTTATATAGTACTCTCGTGCAGACGGATCCTTAAGAAACAAATGGATTCATATATCCGAATACAAATAGAACCGCTCAACGCACTTGATCCCCTATAGACCCCCAGGCTTGTTGACCAAGCAGCAAGACTCTTGTCTTATTGGGGTATGGTACGACAAGAGGAGGTGCATACATAATTCTTCAATCTAGGACTCAAGGCATGTCAACAAAATAAGATTAGTAAAAGTTTTAAGTTTGAGGACAAAAATTTTCTGCCTAGTATATTTGACTGTGTAGAGTAATATTGATTTAATGTCGTCCTGCAAAGTACGATCTATCAATGCATTCCCCTTGAGTTGGCAAAACAGCAACGGAGAAGCCCCTGATTCTACAAAGGTCTGATCGGTTCGTACTGTGACAGACTACTGGCAATTTTAGTCCAAATCTACACATCGTCTGAGCTTGTAATTCTTGTTATTGTTTTTACAATAAGCCTTGGATCATTGAAGCATCAATTTGACAATTCAAACTGTTTTTTCCTGTAAATTCTATAGTACATTCAACTAAAGAAGATATTGGTTAAATGTTCAACTATCAAAATATGTGTATAAACCATTTCGAATAAAAATGTTACATGTTGCTACTACAGAAAATCTTGTTAGGTTTCAAATTGTAATGGGAATCCAAGAGAAAAGAAGAATGGGTTGCTTTGATTTTGCAATAAAATTCCCAGACGAGAAGATGACGTAACACCATTAAAAGATAAAATGAGGAAAATGCGACTGAAGTAGTTTGGAAACTGGCAAGAAGTCAATCAGTGTTTCAATTCCAAGCTATGAGAAGCTAAAAGAACCTTGCAAAAAGGGCGAGGAAAGATAAACAATATAGTAAGAGGATTTTCCAGATCTAGGCATTGTTATGCCCAAAAATGGAGTTGTTTGGGGGTAACAAATCCACGTAGCCACACTTATTTAAAGTTAAAGAAGGGCTTTGTTGTTGTTCTTGCGGTTTCAAAAGGAGGTGAACTTACATTGCCTTCAAGAGGATCAGTTTCTCGTGACACTAGCTGTTGGAGACTAAGAATAGCAAATGATGCAGCAAGAACTGGATCTTTGGTCTTGTGTGGAGCTGCTGTGTGGCCACCTTTACCTCTGATTGTGGCTAAAAACCGACCTGAGGCAGCTAGTAAAGGCCCAGGCTTAGAAGCAAAAACACCAGATGGAATTGACGGATCTACATGCAATCCAAAAATAGCCTTCACATCCTCTAAAGCACCATCCTGTATCATGTGATAAGCACCAGCATAGCCTTCCTCTGCAGGTTGGAAAAAAAGCTTCACTGTTCCCTGTGAATAAAAAACAACACAGGTTGGCATTTCCCTGAACCTTCCGAAAGTCATAGTATGTGCACAAGATTTATTGCAGATACTTGTCTAGAAAATTCTTAGATAATAAGCCGAAATAATAAATATAATTCAGAAATTAAAGTAACTATAAGTTTATAACCATGAAGGGTGCAAAAATGATTTTTCAAAAAACTTGTTCTATAGAATTATAAAAAGTTTTCAATGAATCAAACTTTGGATCTTAGTTTAGTTGTACTATCCCAAACATAGTCCCACATTTAAAACTCACAATGTGTGAGAGTGGAATATAAGAGTGTCGGACTATTACTTGACCACTTGAGCTTAGCATTTTGGGTAGATGTCAATAGGTCCAACTAGGTATACAACAACAACAACAAAGCCGTTTCCTGCAAATAAGTAGGGTCGGCTACATGTATTCTTTGCCTCCATTGAGATCTATCTTGGGTCAATCTCGGGCTTATATCCAAAAAACTAAGATCCCTTCGTATAGTCTCATTCCAACACTTCTTGGGCCATCCTCGTCCTCTTAGCCGGCACAACATCCCAAAACTCGCTTCTCCTAACCGGTGCATCAGCTGACCTCCTTTGCAAATGGCCAAACTACCTTAAGAGGTTTTCTCACATATTATCCTCAATCGAAGCTACACCAACTTTCCTTCTGATTGCATCATTCTAAATCCGATCTTTACGTGTGTGTGTCCACACATCCACCTTAGCATTTTTATTTCTGCTACTATCATTCTCTAAACATGTCTATGGTTCACATGCCAACATTCAGATCCATATAGCATAGCAGGTCTTACGGCTGCTTTGTAGAACGTTCCTTTGATTTTTAAAGAAATTTCTTATCTCGGAGAACGACAGAGGCTCCTCTCCACTTTAGTCAGCATGCATTTATTCTATTAGTAACATCTCCATCAATTTCCCCATCATGTTGCAAGATAGATCCCATGTATCTAAAAGAATCTCTCTTCTGAATGTTATCATCACCAATTTTCACCTAGGTATGAATCAAATAAATTGCTAGGACCGGTTTTCCCTGACAAAAGTCTGAGGGCATAATCCCGAACATTGCAAATGGTAAAAAGTGTGTACCCTCTAATAGCGGAATGTGCTAACCAAGTAATGGAGCCGCCCCTACAAAGAGATAAGAAGAAATGGTTACCTGAAGCATGCAACCACTACTATCACTTGGAATAAGTGATGTGTCATATAGCAATAAGGACATTGCGAATATAAGAAGGGTAGGTTGTAACATCTCACAAGTGTAATTCCACATCTAAAACTCGCAAAGTACTATTGTAGTTATAAGAGCAGGGGATTACTACTTGACAACTTGAGCTTTAGAATTTTAGGTAATTGTCAACAGATCCAATTTTGGTTCAAACAAACAAGTAACTAAGGTTATGGATGTCTGGCCCAGGACATTACGAACTAATAAAAATCCAAAATTGGCAAATTTTAAGTTTCAAAACAGGAATTTAGTTCAATATCAAATATTAGAAAAATGTAAAAGTGTAACACCCCAAATATAGTCTCACGTATAAAACTTGAATTCAACATATTGTTAAGGTTAGTTTTCGCGGATAACGTTCTAGGTACCTAAACCTGGGACGTTAAAGATCATCCATTTATATTGGCATTTGATCATCAACAAACCAACCTTTTATCTAGTTGCAATTATAGCTTTCTTTAAATCAACTGAATTCAAATGAATTTAAAATCAATGAAAATTATCAAGTCACTAAAAGTGCAGTGCAATACATCCTAGATGTCAAAAAAGAGAAAAATAAGGAAGTGACCTTAAGAGAATCATTCCAGTTCTTGAGCAATTTAGCTGCACCAAGAAGCATCGTCGCATGAGCATCATGACCACATGCATGCATCTTCCCATCATTCTTGCTTTTAAACTCCCATTGTACCAGCTCCTTCAAGAAAATAAAACTTCGAAATGTCAGCTACATTACAGAAAATAAAGGGACAATTTCTATGTCATCAGTCATTGTCTGTATTCTCCTCAAAAGTTGTGTTTCGAATTTCATATAGGAAACAGGAATACAATTTAGTAGATATATTCATGTTCACTTTAACAGATATCTATTAATCATTATGTTTTATCATTATTTCAATCATTTAGTATTTAATAATTTTATTACTCATTAGATATCATGTCGTTACTTGCATAATATTATTTTCTTCCTCACCGGAATAATATCATCTAATCTAGAGACATTATCCCATCTATTTTGACGTATCCAATTATTAAGAGGTGCCTAATCTTATTTTTTGGTCTCAAATACATGCACGCCCATGAACTTCTGCATGCGATCGTGCTTATATTTCTTTAATTTACCCTAAAAATTATCATTCCTAACCACAGATGTCAAAACAAGCACGATTTAGGAGTAAGTAGAGAAATAAACTGCGCTCACGATAAAATCGCAGTTAGTGAGCAATCTAAGCATATAACGGATTTATATAACAAAATAAGAAAACAATCGAACTACAATGCATATTCAACACCAAACTTTACCCTCCAATCCCACGAAAAATCGTTCCAATGTCACTTTATAATCCAAACACGACATAATAAAGAGATGAACAACCTGAATCGGGAGGGCGTCCATGTCGGCGCGGAGGGCGAAGACGGGCCCCGCACCGGAGCCGATCGACGCCACAACACCGGTTTTGGCGACGGGCCATGCGTAGGAGATCCCAAGGGCGTCGAGCTCCGAGCGGATGAGCTCGCTGGTCCTGTGCTCCTCGAAGGCCAATTCGGGGAACTGGTGGATCCTCCGCCTGACGTCGACGAGCCAGTCCTGGAACTCGGGATCCCGAGAGGATCGCAGGAGCTGTTGGGTTAGAGATTCCATCAAGTGGAAGATGATGACAAGTGGCTCCACCTGCTTTTTCAAGTGGTTGTTCCGCCTCCAATCCTACATGAAGGTAGAAGAGCAACACCGTGGACCCTTTTTTTTATTTATTAGGTAATCCTCTATTGTCATACAGAAATTTTATTTAAACACATTATTATTTATTAACCAAGCAAGTGTAGTTAAATAAAAAAACTGGAAGGCGACATTTTGTCCTTAGTCAACTAACACAAAGTCCTAATAGTCCGCTTTTGTTATTTTTATTTGATTACTAACTTTTACTTTTTTATTTTCTGTGATAGAGATAACAAGTGATAAAATAGGTATAATGTTTTATAAGTTTGTATTTTTTACTTTTTAAATTTATTTCATGTTTTCAAGTTTTAAAATATTTATAAAAAGAAAATGGAAAAATTGTAATATAATAAAAGATATTTACCCATGAACCCTATAAACTTTATAAATTACCTTCTCGGCCTTTGAAACAACATAATCCCCCCCAACCCCACAAACTTGCTAACTCTTACCCGGGACGGTTAATTTGTTTGAAGGTCGTGGGAGGTCTTGGAGTAATTTACAGAATCGATGAGGTAACTAAGTTGTGCAAAGAGTTGTAGAGGTAATTTACAAAGTTTATAAGGCTTGTGGGGTAAATATTCCATATAATAAAGAGAAAAAATAATATTTAAATACTTACAAATGTGATAAAAATATAGTAAAAATAAAAATAAGATAATTATTTGATTTTTAATAGTTGTAAAAAAATGAGTATTCTTAAAGCGAAAGAAAGTATAAAAAGAAATGGAAATTGGAAATATTTTAGAAGAAAATAAGGGTAACTTCAAACTCAGGGTTAATGTAGAAAAATTGATCCTAAAAATACGGAACTATTTTTCCTGTAATGTAAACAAAATATAGATTCTAAAGTGGTATTTATGAAACTTTGGATGAAATATTTTATGATTTTTAGGTTTTTGTTGTGACTCTATGGCGTAGTGATAATGATTTTTATGAAATTAATATATGTTAAACTAATCATTAAGAGGTATCTACAATAGTATTTTTTTTAATATTTAGACATAACAGAAAGTAATTAAAAATCAAATAAAAACCAATGTAAAATTCATTTTTTGATTTTTTTTTGTAAACTAAATAGTGCGTAAAAGTTGCAATAAATTTCTCAAATGTATAACATATAATGGGATACACGCAAATATTTGTAGATTCTTGACATATTTAAACGTGATTATAAAGTAAATAAAACAAGTTAATCATCAAATAAATTCCCCAGCCCTCAATACTCAAATTTTCATGAAACTAGCTAGGGATGCAATTGTGTATATAATCAAGCTACAATCTAACCTAATTTCTGTTTAAAAATATTTTTCCATGACTTACTATGCATTTAACCATTAAACATAGTCAATTTTCAACAAAAAATCGTGATGATTTCATTCAGCTCAGAGACTTCTCAAAATATTTATAGATCTTGAGTCTAGCGTTCTAACAAAAATGCATCTCAGAAGAAGGGAGAATGAGATAATAAGGAAAGTCCGGACACTGGTATTTGTTTGCAATTTTTCCAATTAAAGATAAAGCACTGACATAGTGTTGAGGGACTTTATCCGCAACTTCCCGAAAGCCCGAGGGACGCCAGCAATTTAGGCACCCTACATGAAGGGCGTGCGAGGTGGAGGATGTTGGAACACAATTTGTTGAAGTTGTTGAGCTCTATGTGCAAATTGACCGTCTTGCGCTTGATACATGTGTTAGCCCATCTAGGAAGAGAGTGAAGTACTTGATATGGTCCATCAATTCTTAACTGTGAAGCACCAATCAAACGAGGGGATATATACATTCATATTCTTGGGTAATTTCGTGATTATCTCATAAACCTTCGATAATCATGAATTATATATAGAATCCTGAATAATGCTCAACCATTACATGACATAATCATGTGTCAAATTCTGTCTCGATTCTCCATTAATTGTTAAGGAAAAAGTTAAATGTTGACAATTTTACCCTTCGAAACTTATCATATTTATAAAATGATTCCATTCTGCAGTCAAGGAGGTTTTCTCGTCCTTCGAGCTCGCCCATTACGTGAGGAAATGGAGCAGAAGCTCGCCAGATCCTCCACATCACGCGATGGAGCTTCTTCGCTGAGATCTTCTCATTCCTTTCCAGATTGTACATCTGGAATATGTCCATAAGAACGTCGCAAACTCCGCGAGGTCCAGGAAGCTATCTCCATCAGTGTCCATCTATGCCATCATCTTCTCGACCTCCTTGGGAGATGTGTTGCCAGAGCCAAGTGCATGCAAGACCTTCACCACGTTGTTGCCCTCCAGCATCGCGACGGGTCTCACTTCCAATGCATCGATGCAATCATGGTCGAGGTCTCGAGGTGGGTGGGGGTGGCGGGTAAGGGTGGTGGCGCTAGGGGCTAGAGGAGGAAGGAGAAGGGGTGGAAGAGGAATGGGAGGGTGGGCTATAAGCAGTGCGTGCAATTTGATTTCAACAGTAAAAATCTCACCTTTTTATGAATCTGACCTCACGATCGACCATGATCCATGTCTGGCGGAGAAGCTGACAAGGGAGGCGTACTTGCCCTGTAATCTTGCATACGTGTCAGCACATATCATACTTGAATTTATCTCAAATATTATTTGAGGAGTAATTTGATATGTGCAGGCTTAATTTTTGACGTATTTTGTGCGATATTTATATTGAGAAAGATGTGAATTAATCTGCAGGGACTCGATTACGGGGATTTAAATTTGATTATTCTCTTATAATTATTATTGTTGATGATCCTTGAGAAATTAATCTTTACAGGGCATAATTGAGGAGGAATTAATTGATTTCCTTGATACATTATGATTTTGAAATTCATTTTATTTGAGATTTAATTTGACTAATCCTCTCATGATTATTGATTATTTTTTGAGTAATTTGATCTATTGCAAGGCTCTTTCAATGATAGATTATTAGATTTAATTCCTTGATATTGTTGATCCTTCTTTGAGGACTAAATCACATGAAAATTAGGAGTCGAATTATCATTGATCTCTTTATTTGTAGGACAGATTTGATGTGCTTCATTTGACTTTCATCATTCTGATTAGTGATATTCTTGCCTGCAGCTTGGATTTAAATTGAAAATATTCCTTGAATTCATCTCTGTAGATATGTGAATTTATTTTAAGGATTGATTGATTAATTTAGTTAAGGATTGAAAGAAAAAATCATAGATCATGAGCTCCACTACGTTGCATTGCATATTTCATTTCTTTTATTTTTCACTTTATTTTCTGACACAAAAATTAACATGACACTTTATTCTTTAAATTAATTTAAAATCAAGCAATTCATTGTTCTCTGTGTTCGACCTTGCTATACTTACCAAGTAAAAATTCTCCACAATATTCAAGATTTTTGGTAGTTGACGAATGATTTTATGCATCCGATACTATAATTTATCTACTATTAAAGAGGTAGAATTCGCATTCATCAATGACATGATTGAAATTATTACAAAATTATTTTGATGAGTAAATTTACAATAAAAATTGTTGCAAATTATGTAAGATTATGTGAGATACAAGATCTCACATAACTGGAAGAAGGATGCCACTTTCCTTTTATGGAGGGTGGACGGACACCCTTGAGTCTTAAATCAAGGTGGTTGCCCACTCCATGATTGGAAGGAGGCTTGCCTCCTTCATGATCTTTCTATGCTTATTGATTTGATTGAACTAAATTATATGAAGATTCTTCAATATTTAATTTAATTAATTTAATAATAATTATTGTTGCAAATTAAAATATAACAAAATCATGGTCATTGATTGAAAGCAACTCAATCTCAACCATTGGATTTGTGTGCACGTGGATTGTGGTCCATGGACATCTAAAATAGTATAAAAGGGAGGGCATCCCTAGCCTTTTACTCTACACAACAATTGCAAAAGCAATTACTCTCTCCACTTTTTCATGCATGCCACTTCTCTCTCAACATAATGGAAGTCCACATTGTTGACTTAGAGACTCTTGCCGTCATCGCGATGTCATTGTGTTGATGGATTGACTGCTCATGGATCTTCACATTCTTATGTGCATCTTGCTTGTGAGGAAGGACACTGATTTCGTACGACGAAATTAGGGGACTCCGTGCTCAAATCTTCAACTTGAATTGTGAGAAACCTGCTTCTCATCAGCGTACTCGCAAGTCGCAAGTGTCTTCTTCGTTGGGTTGGACTTGAGACAGGAGGTCTCTTCGTTTAGAGACACGATCATAAACACAAACTAGTTTAAAACCTGGATTTTACAAACTTTATCATGCAACAACCTCTTATCATAAGAAATAAAAATGTCTACCTTGTGTGTATTGCCCTATTTAGCATGTTTCATGTGAAGAAGAAATGTGTGCATATCAATTAACTCACCTGTGAGATAGATAATCTATGCCACAATTATTTGAACAAAAACTTTTAAATCAGTCTTGCAAAAGCCAATGTTGGGTATTCAGTCGAATGGGTAACTGCATAAAAAATAACCAGTATTCGAACGACTATTCAAAAGTTTCTGGTTTTCTATTTTTTATTTTAATTATAAAAAAATCCATTATGTGAATTCTTTTATTTTTATACATATATGGTCATCAACTAATAAGAATCCACGACAAAAGTTTCAATCAATAAGATATATCTACAAAATCTTGATATTTGTGGTGATACCATAATAAATGACAACCCTTAAGAATTAAATATTTAAAAAATATAAAAATCCAATAGTCAGCCAATAATTGGGTTGACTATTGGCCCATTGAAGGTTTAATCTATTAGAGAACCCCCCACACCTCATAGGCTGACCGGCTATTTGGTATAGTCGATCGACTATTGCAATACTGTTTTAAATTGCTATTAACCATCATCATATATGTTTTTTTTTGTTTACACGTCATCTTGCTCAAAAATTCTTCTTGATTTATAAAATCGAGTACCTTCATGTTTGCATAATCTTGTACCAATCTTACATTCATTTGAATAGATTCAAAATGACTAGCAAGACTATTACTATTGAATTGGGGAAATTGAGTGTCTCAATGCTACTAATTATGAATTGTGGAGTAGAAATATTTACTTTGAAAGACGATACATTGTAACATATACTCCATTCTACATAAAACAAACCCTTACTCTATCTAAATATCCAATAATGGATGAAATCAGATCCTGTAAACAATGAGAGAAAATTAATAATATGGCTAGAAGTTTCATGCTGACACATATGGAGTTGAACCTGATAAGGGTCTTGAGATCTGTAAATCAGCATATGAACTCTGAACTACAATTAAGGTAAAATACCACTCCAAGTTAGAAGTGAGTGTCTAGATTCTTCTATACAAGTACTACTCTAGTAGAATGAAGAAATCTGAAAGCGTCCTAGAGCATGTGAATAAAATAACCATGATGGTCAAAGATCTAGTGACTGTTGAATGAACAATTCTGGAGAGGATGCAAATAGTAACCATTTAGGAAGTCTCCCACTGTACTTCAACATGGTTGCCACATCTTTGTGGATGAATGGCAAGATCAAGAGTATGATGGACCTACCTGCATGGCTAGCAATTGAGCAAAATTTCTCAAAGTAAAGATCAAAAGTCAAAATCTTTGCGTTCGAAGAAGAAGGAGCAAATGCAGTGCACATATAGAAAAGAACATGACCCTCTAATGTGAATTTAAAGAGAAAAGCGGGGAATCATGATTTAGGATATGGCGATATATATTGTCGATATATCGATATCGATAAGATGTGAGTATCAATATTCGTATGTATATATATCATTTTCCAAGATACCGACCGATATCTCATGAGATATCGGTGATATATGCCATAGCGAGCCAAATAGCTAAAAAATGATTGGGTTCAATACAAATTTATCAAACATCGACCGATATTACTGATATTTCATTGATATCTATATATATCAACGATATAACCCTTGTATGCTTGATTTCACTACTTATTTTATTACTCCTAGTATTAAAGCACATCGTGATTTATATTGTATATGGTGCGACTGGGAAGTATATATGATGGTTCCTCAATTGGTAGACTTCACCCCCTTCGACAAATAGAGATGAAACAGATCTAATGTTGATCAAGTTAGAATCATAGGTCCATAACATATCTTAGCATTCAGAATTCAACTAACAACATTGACAACCAGCGATATGTGTTATATATTGTGTATTAGTCTACTAAATATATCACATTCTTGCATATAAATGTGTATTTGTATGTTATTTATTATTTGGTAACTAGAATGATCTTAACTCCTGAACATCATTTTTTGTGTCATTTTTTATATTTCTGTTGATATCGTTGATATATCCAATGATATATCCTTTTTCGGGCAGATTGATATGATATTGATATCAATATTCTGGAAATTGTGGGAAATACGCACATTGCTCATGTTACGATTGAGGCAAATATGGCTGCTACAAGGTCAATTTCCCCAACAAAAAGAAGCAGTGGAACTTTAAAGCATCTAACAACAAAGGCAAGAAGAAAATTGAATTCACGGTTGTCGTAGGGTATAGTTTTGATATCACTGACTGTGACTGGTGATGGATTGACTTTGGTGTCAAACCGCCACATTGCCAAGATGGAGGAGGGGCATTGACTTCAAGGAGGTGAAGAAAAGAGAACATATGATATTAATAGAGAGTAACACCTACTTATATGCCGAAGGTGTGGAGACATGCATGCTTGACTTGGTAGATAGTATTATTGTATTTCAAGATGTGCTATACACTCCAGAAATATGATGAAACCTCGTATATGTTCCAAATCTACTCAATAAGATCAAAATTCATTTGTATAATAGGTGTATATCCATAGGAAAGGATAAGAAAACGTATATCATAGGAAAGTTTGTACCCGAGCATGACCTATTACATATTCCTACAATAACTTCTAGTGATCAAGTAATGTAGTTTATCAGTATCTTTATAATGTATCTGGTTATGATTTGTGACACATGAGATGGTGTCATCCAGGAAATTCGAAGATGGATATAAAGATTAAATATGATCGTTTGCCTAAGATTACGGGTGTAAGGACATTACCCTGTGAATATTGTCTGACCAGCAAAATGATGAGAAAACTCTTCTCAATGAGAGCTCGATCAACGAAATTGTTACGACTGATCCATTCAGACATATGTGGACATTGAGTGTCAGTATCCATAGAAATAAGGAATACTTTATAATATCCATCGTTGACCATCGTCATTCCTTTTGAGCATGGGGGTTGGGTTCATCCCTAGAGTCCTATCTCTGTTTTCCTAGATGTCGTCAACAGTATTACGGTGATGAGGGGAGCTGGAGAGACAACCTCATTTTATAGCCATCGACGGCATTACAACGACGAGGAAGGAGCTGGAGAGGTGCACTCTGAGGTAAGGAGGTGGTTTGTGGGGAGTTGGCGACGATGTGATCGCGTCATTGGCGTTGGGAGCAGAGATTGCTTGGGGAATTCATACAAATGTCAAGGGTAGGACTAGAATGATTGGATGGAAATCAGGGGAAAAAGTGGAATGCACAGGAGAAAAATGAAATGTTGGTCAGTGACTCCCCCAGCTAAAAGATTAATAGGTGTGCTAGAATAAACTTTCAGGAATCCTACTCTCTGGTTGCTAAGTTTGCATCAATTCGAATGATCTTAGCTATCGCATATATTGATTTAAATTAAACAGATGTAAAGGCAAACTTCCTTAATCAGAATTAAGCGAGGGTATTTATATGCAACAACCTGATGGATTTCAAGTATAAGATCATGAGAAGAGTGTTTATAAGTTAAAAAATCATTATATGGCTTAAAACAGTCTTCATGACAATGGTATCTCAAGTTTCATGAGAAAATTATCCAATTTAGATTTGTTGCAAATAAGTCGTATAATTGTTATTTGTCATGAAGAGTGGGAGCGAGTTTTCTATCATGTCATTGTATGTAGATAACATTCTACTTGCGATTAATGGCATAAGAATGACCAATGAAATTAATAGACATTGAGCAGTGAATTTGAGATGAAGGACATGAGCGAAGCATCCTATAGTCTAGGAATTCAAATTACAAGAGATAGAAATTCGAGGACATTGAGTCTTAGTCAAGAAAAATACGTGCATATTGTATTAAAGAAATTTGGAATGCAGAATAGCACTCCAGCTCCTACACCGATTGTGCTTGAAAAGAGACTCGATAAGAGTCAATGTCCTGGAAAGGGGTAGAAATATTTAGAAGTTCTATATGCACAAGTGGTGGGAAGTCTGATGCATGTAATAATCTGCACTCGATCTGACTTGGCTTATCCAATTAGCTTAGTTGGTAGATATCAAAATAATCATGAACCAGCACATTAGGAATTTGTTAAGAGGATTTTTCGATATCCGAAAAGAATTGTACATCTGAAACTAGTGTATCAAGCTGGATCACTTAAAGTAGTAGGATACTCCGATGCAGATTTCGGAGAGGATGTGGATGATAAGAAATTTACATCGGGTTACCTTTTCATGTTTGGTGGAGCAATTATTTCTTGGAGTAGCAAGAAACAAGGATGTGTATCTAGACATACACAGGAGGTATAATACATTGCATGCAGCATGGCCACCACTCATGCGGTTTGGATTAAACACTTCCTAGAAAACTTAATCCTGGAATTGGTCAAAGAATCAATTGAAATGTATTGTGATAATCAAGCTGAAATAAGCTTGATCAATAGTGTGGCTAATAGTTCTAATGGAAAGTACATTGAAATCCAATATCACTATATACAAGATATAGTAGAAAAACCAGTAATTATGGTAACATATGTACTACAAGTGATATGTTAGATGATTCCCTAACCAAGGGAATAGCGACCAGCACTACATCAAACATGTTGGTTTGATGGGACATAGGAATGCACGAGTTAAGAGATTTTCATGAATAACAATCCTCATGAAATAATAATAATATCTAGAATACACTACACGAATAGTGGGAGGGTAAAATCCTTGACCACCTTGGTCAGGTGGGAGATGTAGAACGGCCTCTGATCGAGTGGCCAAGAACTGTTTGTCAGTCATTACGAAGGTTGGTAGTTGCTGCAAGGCAACCATTGGGCATGGGACGAGGGAAGACTATGTGAGGGGTGAGGGCAGACTGTGTGAGGGGCATAGATGTCCTATAAATATTGACATCCTCCAGGAGGGGAAGACATAACACAAACTCTCGCATTAATGTGCCCTCTCCCAACCTAATCACTCATCTTTCCCATTACTTCTCTCGTTCAGGCATTGCCAACGTACCTGATTTTCAAGACACCTTTGATGAATCTGTGATTCATCACTCTAAAAGTTAAAAATAGATCCTTGTTCCTGAGTAATTAGGAGCATATTTCCACAAAAATTGCACAATTAGCATTCATGCATGCATTGATAACATCTGCATCTTAGCATTTGCATCTGCATTAAATAAGAAGCCCAAATCTCTTACAAAATTCACTCTATACGCATATATTTTATACTCACTCCAAAACCAACTCTATACTGTATATTTTACAGACAATAATACAAGGAAAATACTAAAAAATCTAACTTGAATAATTACCCAATAAAACCCCAAACCCAGTTGGAGACTTTAGATCTTAGAATGTACATACCTCTCTCATACAACCTCTGATCTAGGTCTACTCACTTTTAAATTAATAACATTTAGAGACCTTCAAGATGAGACCAATTTCATTTAAATCGGAGCTCGTATGCAAAACTTGGGTTTTGGGACCCCATTGAATACTATATGTATGTACATTTGTACCCTTGTATTTTAGTACTTTATTTGACCTCATTTCCATTTTTGGTCAACATGAAACTTGTAGATATCATCAAGATCTACAACTTTCATGTTATGAGTTTTTCCTAATTTGGCCATCTTCTCTATATTATTTCATATTTTCTTTCAACCATCCAGATTGGGCCACGTGGCACCCTCTGATTGCGCCACGCAGCCCACTCATCCGCCCGCCACGCGCCTCGCCTTTGGGTCGTCAGATCGACCTCCCCACCTTCAGATCTGGGCCCTTCGTACCACTGCACCTTGCAGCCGTCCGATCAAGGCCCAGATCAAATCCGGGTCGTTCTCCAGCGCCACCTTCTACTAGCACCACGTGTCACACTCATATCCACCCGATGACCACCACTTCCTTCAGATCTTGGCCATCCAATCCTGCCTGAACCTCAACCCTTGGATCATCATCCAAGATCTCATCACGGCCACTCATTTCCGCCTCCACCTCCTTGCGCCACGTGGTTTACCATGTGCCGATAGATCGCTTCCATCCGGGCCATTCATCCTGCAACTCTTCACAGTCGTTCGATCGCTCCCCCATATCTCATCTCGGCCATTAACGCCTGCCTCATCCATAGCCTTCCACGTGTCTCGTTCATAGCCGCACGATCACGGTCTGGATACCTCCATCCGCGCCGCTCATTTCTGCTCATTTCTCCACCACCCGATCCTACTCCTCATTGCATCTTAACCGTCCACTTCTGCCCGTGTAAAGTCTCGCAACGTATCTCGCCCTCAACCCTTGATCGTCCTTCCATTGATCTAATCTGAGCCGCTTGTGAGCGCCCACCTCTCAACCGTTGGATCACAAGATCCAACGATTGAGAAGTCATCTCCTACCTCTGGCCGCCTTCCTCGCGCACGCCGCCCACCTTGCATCGCCTTCTCCCCTTTTCTATTTCTGGTGCCACTCCAGTCACCATCTCCGCCCTCTAGCACCTCCATGATGGAGCCCATACTTCCCTCTTCCTCACCGACATCCATGTCCTCCATGGATATCGCCCACATCACTCCACAACCCCCACGAAACCTCGCCTTCCATCACTGCCACCTCCAACTTCTCTCTATAAAACCCCCACCTCTGGCCAACTTTCACCCCATCCACTATAGTGGGAGGCACCCCTGAGCTCTACTCTCCTCATCGGTGACAACGATTAGGCACGTCATTGAGCGAAGAAGGTCGACTACCTCTGGTGAGATCCGCGACACCCCTCTGTTGTGTAACAGCTCTTCCAACGAGCTGCTCGAGCTCGGGACGCTACCGGCCCTTGAGCGAAGACTAAGAAGTTCTTCTCCGAGCTTCTAACCCAAGGTAGACTCCTCCATCCTACTCCGACCATTCTTCTTCTTTCCTCGCATTTTTCTCTGAATTATTCCGCTTCGCTTCGCATCTTTACGCTCCTCCGACTATCCACCAATTTCCGCCTTGGAGCTCCCATCTTCGTGCGCTACTCCATTCTCTCCGACAACACTTCACACATCCCTCCGACCACAGCTCCTCCGCCACGGTGGAGGAGGACGAGGAACCCCGCTCACTTCACCCTCCAGGCCTCACTGCACTCACACTCACCTCACGAGCATATTGCACATATTTCCTTGCACAGACTAACCCTGGAGGTGCCTTCAACTTCATTGGTCGGAACTTCGCTGGAGCTCCACTCGAGATTCAACGCCTCCAGCCTGAGGACCTATCCAGCCACCTAAGACCTCCGATAGCCACATGGCACTTCCACGACTAATCCGAGCAATCCAGGAGCCACCAGCAAGCTACATTGAGCACAAGGGAGGGCGGCGGAGCGACACCCTCTTCACAGGAGCCCCGCCAAGTCCGCCACAGGAGGCGGCGGGCCGGAGGAACACGAAGCACAGCTACCGTTCGATCCCCTTGATCGGACGGTCCTGATCGAGTCACGTCACATGCATTCTGCCCTCGTTGGATCAAGAGAATCCAACGGCCACTGCTCTGTCACGTCGCCCACGCCATCAAGCTCTAGATGTCGTTCGATCTCGCAAGGATCTGACGACCAGTGTCACGTCACGTCGGCTTCATCGACCACCATTAGATCATCTTGATCAGACGATCCCTAGGTGAGCCATGTATTCGGACCCGAGCCTCTTCTCCGACCCTCACCCGAAGCAGTACTGAAGAAACGCCCGAGCCTCCAACGCGTCCGAGCCTCCTTCCGAGCCTTTGAAGTCTCCCGAGCCTACCCCCTCACGTGTCTCTCACGTGAGGGCTGGGTAAATTACACAGAGACCCTTGAAGGTTTTGGAAATTGCAAATGGCTCAGAACCAGCCTCCTCTAACAAGGTAACTCTAATTCCCCGGTCCAGTAACTCTTTCCTCAAGGAGCGGGGTATTCCCTTCTAAGTTCAAGTGCGACCAGCTCAAGAGGAGGGGGTGGAGAGAGAATGGATGGTAGCTAGTGTAGCTACCTATCCGGGGATACCTGCCTAGTGTAGCCAAGTCATCCAGCTGCAGACTTCTTGCTAATATACATACTCCGACAGGTATTTTATTTTCTATCTGTCCTGTCTACTTTTTTTGGAGTTCTTGCATTTTTTCTTTTCTTTTTTTTCTTTTTTTTCAAGAATAGGTATACCTCCTATGTTACAATAATTTGTAAGGAAAAAAGAAAAATTAATATTCGATCAAATTGGTCCCGAGATCTACCCTTTTAATAGTATCGAATTAACGATTTCGTTGCAGTCGAATAAATCCAGATCGATCAAAAATTAACTGCACAAATTGATGAATCGTCGAATTAAATTAATGTGTGGTTTTATGTTTGTTTAACCTGGGCAAGCCCCAAGGTCGACTCAAGGAGGCAAAGGAACAACTTTGGATCAAGTTAGATGAATTAGATCGTAGTTTTCCAAGTGAGATTTTTTAATTTTTTATGCAATAAAAATGCAGATGTACCGATGCGGATGAACTAGGTTATTAAGAAAATCAAAAACTTAGCCAAAAATAATTTTAATCTGAAATTAGTCCAAATTGACCAAGTTGTCTGTAAATTCATTAGAGATCACATCATCTCGAGGTTCGGGATCCCCAAATTGTTGATATCAGATGGGGGTAGCCACTTTGTAAATAGAGATGTGAAGAAGCTCTTGAAGGATTACGGCATTGAACACCGTGTCGCTAGTCCTTACCACCCACAGACCAATGACATGGCTGAGGTGTCGAATAGGGAGGTGAAAACCATATTGCAAAAGCTTGTCCTCCCAGACAGGAAGGACTGGTCTCAGATCTTAGATCAAGTCCTATGAGCTTATAGGACAGCTTACAAGATACTGTTAGGAACCTCCCCATTCAGGATGGTATTTGGGAAGTCGTGCCATTTGTCTGCAGAGTCAGTGCACAAATCAGAATGGGCAATCAAAAAGGTCATTGGAACACACGTCTAGGGCAGAAACAGAGAGAAATGGATCTAAATGAGCTTGTGGAAGTCAGAAACCGAGCATACGACAACAGTTTGGTGTACAAGGACAAAGTAAAGCGTTGGCATGATAGATATATCAGATGAAAGACCTTTGTTCATGGATAAAAGGTATGGTTGTTCAATGCAAGGTTGAAGGTTTTCCAAGGCAAGGCTGAAATCCAAGTGGACGGGCCCATTCATTGTCCGTGTTGTGCATGATAGTGGATGTGTTGAGATCTCAGATCTCACAGATGACACACAGACATTCCTAGTCAATGGACAACTGTTGAAGCACTTCGTCGAACCCAATGAATAGTTAGTCCACATTGAGGAGATTGTATTCATGTGCAAGATAGATTCAGCAGATACACACAGGGCCTCGTATGAGACCTTACAGCAGTGAACTCTCGCCATCAGCAACATCTAGAAAGATTCAACCCGCGATCCTTGTATATACCCATCATTCATGTACATTCTCCCCCTCCCTCTCGCGACTCTAATCACTCACCCCAACTTCATATATTTTCATCTACGACTATACTTAGGATGACCAGATCCTAAGTATAGGGGGGAGAGTCACCTGAGTCAATTCACTATACATCCTCCATATCACATCGGTCCTCATACCACTTTTGTCCTATACTTAGGCTGAGCCTAAGTATAGGGAGGACCAATGCCCATCTTGTATATATTCTCCTCCATTTTCCCTCTTGACCTTGTCTGCCCTGTTTTCGATCTTCTTCTACACTTAGGCTGTCAGAGCCTAAGTATAGGGGGGCAGGACGACTTCTATACATTTTTGTTCTTTTAGCTCTCCTACGCTTAGCACGATCTATGTCTTCTTCCTCGCTTTTCGTGCTATGAAGACATAGCACACGTTAATTATAGGGGAGCGTGTATATATTACATATATACTTTACCCATAGCTCGTACGTTCACGTATTTTTGTATATACTATAAATAATTACGGGATGGGTAAAAATGGAGAAATTGTTTCTGTAAAATACATATATACTTGTATATTGTATAACACTTGTATAATTTGTAAATTGTTGTAACATAGGAGGTATACCAGTTCTTGAAAAAGATAGAAAAAAAATCAAAGGATTCTTATTTACTCTTGCACGTCATCTCTTAAAAAAAGAAAGAAAAAGAGTCTTGCATTTCATTCATCTACATAGCATGTCATAACACCTCATCTGCATATCTTGCATATGCAAAGTGAAAAGTTAATGGGTTCTAAACCAAGTTATGAGTAGATGTTTAGGAAGGACTTGATTTGACCTTAATCCACCTAATTTCAGAGGAACCTTATAGGAACTGGAGTTAAGATTTCTCAGGTCAAGTGACTTAATTATTTGAGTCTGCAAGTCTATGTTCACATGTCATCTTGATTAGTCTGAGTAGAATATCTCGTGCACACGCACGATTCTTATAGACAATGACCTAACTTGGACAAGCACCATGCACGTAGCTCTTCATTGATGAGGTGGTGAGGAGGTAGAATCCTTTATCTTGGAGTAGCACACGGGTGGAAACATCCATCCTCCTCTAGGGAGGGTAGTTAGGGACGCAAATGGATGCGGTTATATTCGTATTCGTTCATTTTCGTATTTGTTTTTAAGAGGATATGGATCTTATTTTTCTAAAACAGGTGAATACGAATACGAATATTCGAAATGATTTTTTTATGGATACGAATACGAATATGAATCCTTAGTTAGCGAATACGAATACGAATATGAAAAAGATAACGAATACGATTATTAATACGAATATTTGTTATTTATTTTAGGGTTAATAGGATTTACCTAGGGTTTCTTCCCCAAAAAAATTTGCCAGCAACCCCAGCCCAGGCCCGACCTCTCTCCCAGTGCGAGACTCCCACCTCCCCTTGCAGCACCGCCCCTGCCACCCCTGCCCCCCTTCTGTCCCCCTCCCCTTGCAGCACCGCCCCCGCCGCCCTTTCGCCCCCTTTTCGCCCCCTCCACCCCCCTTGCGGCACCGCCCCTGCCGCCCTTCCGCCCCCCTTCCGTCCCCCTCTGCCCCCCTTGCGGCACCGCCCCTGCGCCCTTCCTCCCCCCTTTCGCCCCCCTTCCGCCCAGCCCCTACCGCCCCTCCCGCCTAGCGTGACAGCGCAACGTCCTGTGGCACCGCCCCTGCCGCCCTGCCCATGCGGCCCACCCCCTTTCGTCCCCTTCCTGTCCTACCCCTGCCGGCTGCCGCCTGTTTCACCCCAGCGGTTCCGCCCCCTTGCGTTGCGCCACTGCCACCCTCTGCCTCATTTGCAACTGATCTGGTAACAAACCTTAAATTCATATTTTTTGTAAAGTTTTTCCGTGTATGGAATGTTTTGTTAGAAAGAATTAGAATATAGTTGAACTTAGTAGAAGATTTTTTAGACAGAAAATTGTAATGCGATTAAATGAATTGGAATGTTATTTGCGCTTGCTTGATTGTTAACTTCAATGTTTGCAGAAAAATAATGAATATTGACCCATCCATTGGGAATGAGAGTACTAATTTGGAAGATTCTCAAAAACACTTTAAGAAGCAAAAAAATTGAGATTATAAGTATGGAATCATTATGATCAAATTTACAAAAAAGAGAAAATGAAGGACATGGATGGTAAAGTTGAGGTGGATGTATTGTGGGCTAAATGTAAACATTGTTTCAAAGAAATTCGTCACGTTACTGGGGTGGGGACATCACATTTATCAAATCATTATAAAAGGTCCTGCTCAAAAATATCAAAACTTGAGCCTGGTCAGTTGTTGATGCAATCATTCACGAAAGCTGATGGATGTAGCACACTTATGAGTTACAAATTTGATGATGAACATAGTCAGTTGTTGCTTGCAAAGGCTATTATGATGCATGGGTATCCTTTCAATATAGTCTCACTTGTTTCATTCCGTGCATATATCCATTCCCTTCATCCACAGCACAAAATTCCATCACGAACTACAATGGCAAAGTTATGTAAGGTGGTTTACGTTGATGAGAAGATCTACCAAATTTTTTAGAATCATTCTTCACGAATATCTCTCACAATGGATAAGTGGACCGCTTCTTCACAGAGCAAGTCTTACCTCTGCATTACAGCACACTTTATTGATGATTCTTGGGAACTGCAAAAAATAATCATAAATTTCATCAATGTAGATGGGTCAACTGGGGTGCATATTAGTAGTCATTTTTTATCACGTATGTTTGAATGGAACATCGACGAAAAATTATTTACAGTCACTGTGGATAATGATAAGGCGAATGATGTGGCTATCTGCCATATTAAAACTCGACTTGGTGATTCCTTGCCATGCAATGGATTATTTTTTCATGTGAGATGTGTTGCTCATGTCATTAATCTTGTTGTCTAAGATGGATTGAAGGTTATATCAAGTGCAATACAAAGAGTGTGTCTTGGTATCAAATATGTCACTTGTTCACCACAAATGGAAGCTATGTTCAATGAGACAGCACAACAGGTTGATCCACAGTTAAAGAAAAGTTTGGCATTGGATTGTTGCACGAGGTGGAATTCTACTTACCTCATGTTGGCTACTGTATTGGAATACAAAGTTGTTTTTAAAAGGTTTGGCTTTAGAGATGCCAACTTTGTTCATGCGCTGAGTGATGATGAATGGGAATACATAAGGAAGTTGGAGGAATGCCTGAAATACTTTTATGATGCTACAGAGTTATTATTTGGGTCGAATTATGTGACATCCAATCTTTTCTTTGTCGAATTTTGTGAAAGACAAGTGATTTTTGTGGAATGGTTGAAAAGTAATGATAAGATTATTATTTATATGACCATAGTGATGAAATTGAAGTTCGACAAATATTGAGATATGTGCAATCAACTCTTGGCTATTGCCTCTATTTTATTACACTCATCTTTATCCGAATGATGTTGATAAGAAAGTGACTGAACTTCAAAGTATCGTTAAAAATTTATTTCATATTCTTCTCTTGTTAAAGATTAACGGGTTGGATCAAGGGCTGTCAATCTTTCTCTTCCTCCAAGTATTCCATTAGAATTGAGAAAGAGCATATTTGCTCAAATCATGGATGAAGAAGATGTGGAGCCTTCAAAATCTGAGTTGGATGAATATCTAGAAGAGAAGTGTTTAAAATGGAAGGATGACTGTGGAAGCAGTTTTGATATTTTGGGATGGTGGAAACAAAATGTTGGAAGATTTCCTGTACTTGGGAAAATGACAAAGGATATTCTTGGGGTTCCTGTATCAACTGTTGCTTCAGAATCTGCTTTTAGCGCTAGCGGTCGAGTAGTAGATGCATATCGCAGCAATTTGGGTGTGGAGATGGTAGAGGTATTAATATGCGGGCAGGATTGGTTGAAAGATGAATTCAACAGTGTGACAAAATGCTTATAAAATTTTCATTTTATCGTGCATTCATCATATAATGCATACTTTATTTTTTTGAAATATAGTTACAGCAAATCCTTTGTCTGAACAAGAAGCGATAGAAGACATATCAAACATGCAAAAAAAATGTCAAGTAAGTATAGTTTTCTAATGAAAATATTTATTTAACTTTATATGATATTCTTTTGATTTTCTTTTTTCCATCTTGTAGTTGAAACAAATGAGAGTGTTGCCCAAGAAGTAAATAATGAGAATGTTGAAAAGGAAGAATATGAGAATGTTGGAAAAGAAGGATATGAAACAGATAGAATGGAAGATGAATTTTGGTATGATTAATTTACATCATAGTTTTTAAATATTTATATAGATTTTATTCTAATCAATTATGTTTTGTTCATAGGTGTATGGAGCATGTAATTCGAAGAATGCTTTGATTTAGTCATCGATGTATTTGGTTGAATGTTTGTAGATGATTTCTCTCTTTGGATGTTTTTTGGAATGTTTGTTATTTGAAACAAGATATATGATGCTTTACTTTACATCAGCAACTTTAAATATTTATCATTACTTTGAAGATATTTATTTGTTTCCATCAAACCCTTTTATAGCATTATTCGTTATTATATTATTGTATCATACTAAGTTAAATTTTATATTCAAGTCATAATATGGAAGTAATGCGGAAATGATTGCCAAATAATCAGGTACGCTTTTATATATAATTTTTTATTGCAATATTCGTTTGATATTCACATTCATTCGTAAAAGAGTCATATCCGTATTTGTATTTTGAGGATATGGATCTTGATTTTTTTACATTCGTATAACATTCGTATTCGTATTCATAATATAAAATGAATATGGTTATGGTATGACCTGAATTCGCATTCGTATTCGTTCGTTTGCATCCCTAAGGGTAGTGCATCTCAACCTAGTCCGGTGGTGTTGACGTCTAAAGGCGGGACGTTGTGGGTTGCAATAATGCTTCAAAAGAGGGACAGTCTACTGGCTCAAGAGGAAAAACTCCTGATGTACATGTTGCACCATGTATATAGTTCAAAAAAAAAAGAAAAAGAAAAAAATGCAAGAACTCCAAAAAAAGTAGACAGGCATATAGAAAATAAAATACCTGTCGGAGTATGTATATTAGCAAGAAGTCTGTAGCTGGATGACTTGGCTACATTGGTCAGGCATCCCCGGATAGGTAGCTACACTGGCTACCGTCCATTCTCTCTCCACCCCCTCCTCTTGAGCTGGTCGCACGTGAACTTAGAAGGGAATATCCCGCTCCTCGAGGAAAGAGTTACTAGACCGGGGAATTAGAGTTACCTTGTTAGAGGAGGATGGTTCTGAGCCATTTCTGATGTGGAGAGCTATTTTACACCTACACAGTACAAGTAAGAATCATAGTCATCAGAAATTTACGTTTGAGGATTTATTCTGACCTGACTATTGAGGAGTCTTGAATAGAAGACTTGTGGAACTTAAAGTATGTTAGGTCTTAAGTTCAGATCCCAATAAAGTTCCGCCACACAATTAATCCAAAGGTCAAGTCAAGCTCCATTTTCAACTTTTGTTCATGACCTTGGTACGGAACCCAATCTCATTTCACTTTTGCATTTCATTTTAGTTGCTCGGGGACGAGAAAGGTTTAAGTATAGGGGGTTGATGAACTTGTGATTCATCACTCTAAAAGTTGAAAATAGAGCCTTGTTCCCGGGTAAATAGGAGCATATTTCCACAAAAAATGCACAATTAGTATTCATGCATGCATTGATAACCTTTGCATCTTAGCATTTGCATCTGCATTAAATAAGAAGCCCAAATCTCTTATAAAATTCACCCTATATGTATATATTTTATACTCACTCCAAAACCAACTCTATATTGTATATATTAATGACAATAATACAAAGAAAATACCAAAAAATTCTAACTTGAATAATTGCTCAATAAAACCCCAAACCCAGTTGGAGACCTTAGACCTTAGAATGCACATACCTCTCTTATACAACCTCCGATCTGGGTCTACTCACTTTTAAATTAATACATACCTCTCTTATAAAATTTACCCTATATGTATATATTTTATACTCACTCCAAAACCAACTCTATACTGTATATATTACTGACAATAATACAAGGAAAATACCAAAAATTTCTAACTTGAATAATTACCCAATAAAACCCCAAACCCAATTGAGACTTTAGATCTTAGAATGCACATACCTCTCTCATACAATATCTGATCTAGGTCTACTTTTAACTTAATACACATTCAGAGACCTTCAAAATGAGACCAATTTTATTTAAATCGGAGCTCATATGTAAAACTTGGATTTTGGGACCCCATTAAACACTATATGTATGTACATTTGTCCCTTGTATTTTAGTACTTTATTTGATCTCATTTCTGTTTTTGGTCAACATAAAACTTGTAGATGTCATCGAGATCTATAACTTTCATGTTTTGAGTTTTTCAAATCCGACCATCTTCTCTCCCTTATTTCACATTTCTTTCAGCCATCCAAATTGGGCCACGTGGCGCCCTCTGATTGTGCCATGCAACCCACTCATCCGCCTGCCACGCACCTCGCCTCTAGGTCGTCAGATCGACCTCCCCACCTTCATATCTGGGCCCTTCATACCGCAGCACCTTGCAGCCGTCCGATCAAGGCCCAAATCAAATCTGGGTCATTCTCCAGCGCCACCTTCCCCTAGGACCACGTGTCACACTCATATCCACCCGATGGCCACCCCTTCCTTGAGATCTTGGCCATCCAATCCCACCTGAACCCCAACCCTTGGATCATCATCCAAGATCTCATCACGGCCACTCATTTCTGCCTCTACCTCCTTGCTCCACGTGGTTTACCATGTGTCGATAGATCGCTTCCATCCGGGCCATTCATCCCGCAACTCTTCACAGTCGTTCGATCGTTCCCCCAGATATCATCTCGGTCGTTAATTCCCACCTCATCCATAGCCTTCCACGTGTCTCGTTCACAGTTGCACGATCATGGTCTGGATACCTCCATCCGCGCCGCTCATTTCTGCTCATTTCTCCACCACCCGATCCTACTCCTCATTGCATCTTAATCGTCCACTTCCGCCTGTGTAGAGTCTCGCCACGTGTCTCGCCCTCAACCCTTGATTGTCCTTCCATTGATCTAATCTGAGTTGCTTCTGAGCGCCCACTCTCAACCATTGGATCAAAAGATACAATGGTTGAGAAGTCGTCTCCTACCTCCGGCCGCCTTCCTCGCGCACGTCGCCCACCTCGCATCGCCTTCGCCCCCTTTCTATTTCTGGCACCACTCTAGTCACCATCTCTACCCTCTAGCACCTCCACGACGGAGCCCATACTTCCCTCTTCCTCGCCGACATCCATGTCCTCCATGAATCTCGCCCACGTCACTCCACAACCCCCACGAAACCTCTCCTTCCATCACTGCCACCTCCACCTTCTCTCTACAAAACCCCCGCCTCCGGCCAACTTTCACCCCATCCGCCATAGCGAGAGGCACCCCTGAGCTCTACTCTCCTCATCTGTGATAACGATTGAGCACGACATCGAGCGAAGAAGGTCGACTACCTCCGACGAGATCCACGGCACCCCTCTGCCGTGTAGTAGCTCTTCCTACGAGCTGCTCGAGCTCGGGACGCTACCGGCCCTTGAGCGAAGACCAAGAAGTTCTTTTCCGAGCTTCTGACCCCAGGTAGACTCATCCATCCTCCTCCGATCATTCTTCTTCTTTCCTCGTGTTTTTCTCTTAATTAATTCCGCTTCGCCTTGCATCTTTACGCTCCTCCGACTATCCACTGAGCTCCGCCTTGGAGCTCCCATCTTTGCGCGCTACTCCATTCTCTCCGACAACACTTCGCACCTCCCTCCGACCACAGCTCCTCCGCCACGACGGAGGAGGACGAGCAGCCCCGCTCACTTCACCCTCTAGGCCTCACTGCACTCACACTCACCTCACGATCACATTGCACCTATTTCCTTGCACAGACTAACCCTGCAGGTGCCTTCAACTTCATTGGCCAGAACTTCGCCGGAGCTCCACTCGAGCTTCAACACCTCCGGCCTGAGGACCTCTCCAACCACTTCTAGGACCTCCGGTAGCCTCCTGGCACTTTCACGACCAATCCGAGCAATCCCCAGGAGCCACCGGCAAGCTACATCGAGCACGAGGGAGGGCGGCAGAGCGACACCCTCTTCACCGGAGCCCCTCCAACTCTACCGCAGGAGGCGGCGAGCTGGAGGAACACGAAACACAACTACCGTCTGATCCCCTTGATTGGATGGTCCTGATCGAGCAACGTCACCTGCATTCTGCCTCCGTTGGATCAGGAGGATCCAACGGCCACTGCTCTGCCACGTCGCCCGCGCCATCGAGCTCCAGATGCCGTTCGATCTCGCAAGGATCTGACGACCAGTGTTACGTCACGTCGGCTTCATCGGCCACCGTTAGATCATCTTGATCAGACATTCCCTAGGTGCACCACGTATCCGGACCCGAGCCTCTTCTCCGACCCTCACCCGAAGCAGTACCAAAGCATCGCCCGAGCCTCCAACGCGTCCGAGCCTCTGAAGTCTCCCGAGCCTACCCCCCTCACGTGTCTCTCCCGTGAGGACTGGGTAAATTACATAGAGGCCCTTGAAGGTTTTGAAAATTGCAAATTGGTCTCTTCCAGGTGCGTCACGCGACGAGCACGTGTATTTGTGGGAATTTTGCATCCACCCCCTTCACATTATAGGTAATTACATTTAAGTCCTTGTCAGCATGTTTTATTTTAGCAACTTTTATTTTTGTATTTGCATTTTGCCCCCTGTCTTTATATGCATAATTAGGTGTCTATTTATCGTCATTTTTAAATTCTAAAAATTGCATGTTGTAGTTTAACTTGTCCTCTATCTTGTGTGACACTTGTTTTATTTTTGTGAGTCATCTGGAATTTAATAATATTAAATTGGTGAAATTTTCTATAATTTGCCCACCGTGTGCCTTTCAATTAATATTAAATTCCTTGTTGCTCCAAAAATCAGCATAAAATCACATTAGACCTAGGATAAATTACTCTACACTATGCCCATAAATCATTGCCTTTACACGCATCACGAGGCCTGAATAAATCAAACAGTGATTTGCTTAATTGATTTTTAGTAGATCCAATTCACATAGAATTTTAGATTTATTAATTTTCCTGGATTCATCATACTTAGATCCATCTAGGATAATTTTTATATCTGGAAATAATGTGTTTTGTACTTATTAAACTTAATTTTACAAAAATCTTCATGCATTCATCTTTAATTCATGTTAAATTCATATAGAGTCTAAAAATTCCAAAAAAAATTGTAGACACCTAGGTTCATAGCATTCCATATTCTGGACAATTTTCATAATTTTTGGACTTCAATTGATCATCTTTCTGGATTAACTTGTAAACTTGGCTTGAAATTGTATTGTTTTTCCTTTATTGCATAAAAATTGCTAAAAAGATAAAAAATATTCTTCTGAAAATCTGACCTTTCAATTAACTAAAAATTTACCTAAGGAGACAGCTGCCTCCCTGAGTTCGACCTTGGGTTTGCCCAAGTAAAATAAAAATCTGCTGCTCGCATTAATCGAATATTAATTGAAGCAGTTTTTGATGAAGTCTTGATTACCCGACTGCAACGAACCTAACTTCTAAATTTGATCGATAATTTGATTAAATTAACAAGGGTAGACGAGGCGAGGTCAACCTTGCACTAACCTCTCCTTGTAAAGATTATGTCAACGTCCTCTGCATCGTTCTACTTCAAAGAAGCCTCATTTCCTTCTTTCACCTGCGGGACATGGATCTCAGAGGTCGAGAGCGACTTCCAATTGAGATTCTTAATAGTAGAATTTAGTGGGGACCCCCTATATTGTGTGTGAGTGCTTGGTAGAGCTTTATGATAGCTTCAACTCCTTCTGTACAATCATAGGCGGTGTTGTTGCGTCATGTTCCTAATGTTATGCACATCTTCTTTGATTTTTGGCGAGACATGACAACTCATCTATAGAGTGGTTGCAATTGGCATCCCATACCCAACGAAAGAGGGGTAGGAAAGGGGCAACGATAGTGCATGGGAGGGGATGGGCGAAGGAGACACTGGCAAGGGGCAAGGGGGAGGCACATTGAGGAGGGGCAAGGAGAGATGGCAGCATGGGGGAGGGTAGGGGCAAAGGTGACACGAGGGAAGGGAAGTCGAGCAAATGTGGCATACTGGCAATGGCATGACAAAGGGGCAAGGGAAGGCAGTGGCGTAGGGGAGGGGAGGTACAGAGGCGATGCAGGAAGGGAAGTAGAGGTCGTGGAGGAAGGAAGATGATGCAAGGCAAGGTGGCCAAAGTTGGTGGCGACGGTAGCGAAGGTGGGGTTATTAGTGCATGCGGAAGAGGGTTGGGCTGGGATAAAATAATATAAATAAACTATTAAATTAATTACCTACCATTGGATTGAATTGAGTCAAGGCAGTGATTTAGTTAGTAAACTTGTCCTACGCATACATAAAAAGTGAATTATCCATAGGTGTACATGTAATTGAAAATTATGAAGACATCAATGCATAATTATGAAATTATTGAGGGTTATCTATGCAAATATCCCTTTAAAAGTTTTGTTTGCATGTTCCTTTTGTGGCATTTACGATTGCATGGGATATGCATAGGTATAGGGATGAAAACGGTCGGATACAGATACGAATATAGGTATAATCATATCCTTATCCATTTTAAAATACGAATACGAATGCGGATATGAATATTGACGAATATGAAAAATGTGTTACTATATCCTTAAAAATGAATATGAATATAAAAGGAATACGTACCGGATACGAATAATAACATAAATATTTAATAGATTAACTAAAATATACATGTTTGGGATGGTTTACAAATAAAATAGATATACCAGATATAGTTATTTCATAACAATTATATCAATAATGGTGAATGCGGTCATAAAATGATTTTACGCACATGTATAAATAAATATATTGCTATACTTTTGTACGAAAACAAATATACGAATACGAATACAAATATTAACAAATGTCAAAATGATATCTATATCAACATCCATTTTAAAATGAATACGAATGCGAATGTCAAAATATGTATAAAACGAATTTGATAGTGGATCGAATGCGAATATATTCACATTTGTTTTCATCCCTACATAAGTATGCAGGTATTTCCTAAAAAGACCACATCAAACTAGAATTTGGTTTAGAAAATTATGTCGAGAGAATATCCATCGTATTCACGTACAAGGCTTTTTACATGATTATTTTGCTCATAAATAATAATCATTTGTTAATATTGTTGATTTTCTAGGTGTAATTCCATCTATTAATACAAATTAAAAGGAAAACTCAGATTTTATTCCGCTGAGAGGCTAGGGCATACCCATTAGTAATGACTTAGTCAAGTCATATTTCCTTTCAGACATCTAAAATATACAAGTATTAGCATTCAATAAGATACCAAAATAAGAATATAAACATTCATGTTACGCATCAACACTATTGTTTCCATAATTAAACGAATATGGCCGTGTATTTCTGATTTGAGCCGATACAGAGTAGATAAGGATATAGTTTTTGCTTTCTCGTCAATACCGATACTGTTTTCATTCTTTTAAAGATATGGATATAGATGTGGTTATACTTTTCTGCAGATATTTATACAGATATCTAAATGAGACCTGACGAAAATGTGGGCCAGGCCTAACAAGTCGAGGTTCAAAAACCTCTCCAAAATCAATTTCGTTCTTTTTCCATTGATTTTTTAATGGTATTTAATATGTATAAATGATTTTATTAATACTATTTATACTTTATATAACTAATATAAGTAGTTTGCATATTACTTGACATGTAAACTATTAAATTCTATTTAAAACTAGTGTCACATATGAAAAACTTGAATTGTATCGTATTAATACATGTAATATTCAACTTATATATATGTACCCAAGCCCGGCCCATATATGTACCCGGCCCGTTGATCTAATCCAAATAATAAATCTATGTATCTTGCATAGACATATCTCTCTCTCTCTCTCTCTCTCTCTCTCTCTCTCTCTCTCTTTCTCTCTGTCTTGTGTGTGTTTGTGTATATATATGGGGTTGATGGGGTTGTCTCCTGGGGCAGCTAACATGGTTGTCCCGCCCTATTTTTGGGCAAATTTTTTTATTTTTTATTTTTGAAAAATATTGTCATGTATATAATCCCTATATCTTTCATATATGTCATTTGAATTTCGTCAGAAACAGATACTCCTACGGCCTCCATCCAGACATGGTCGATTTAAAAAATCATGCGACCGTTAAAAAAATGACGTCTGGATGGAGGCCGTAGGAGTCTCTGTTTTTGACGAAATTCGAATGGCATATAGGAGGGATATAGGGATGAGTATACATGGTGATATTTTTCCAAAAAAATAAAAAAAATTGCGAAAAATGAGGTGGACATGGGGCAGCCCCATTTTTCCCTATATATATATAATTATGTTACATAGTTACGGATAATATGTTCCATTTTGGAGTCATTTTTAAATGTATAAAGAAAACATATATTCACATCATTTAATTATTTATTATACAAGCTAATTTAATCTAGAACTCTACTTTTTTTCTTTTATTGTATTTTTGCAATTTATATAGTTTGCAAAGAAGGTAGGTTGATGCATTAGTTGATGCATTAGTTAGAAGACGTGAGATTTGGGGTGTTGAGCCGATTAATTAGAAAGGCTCAAGAAGTGTCGGAATGATACTATCCAAAGGGATCTTATTTATTTGGATTTAAACCCGAGAATGATCCAAAATAAATCTGAATCGAGGCAAAAAATCCATGTGGCCAACTCTACTTAATTGTGAAAAAAGACTTTGTTATTGTTGTATACAGTTAGTCATTAATTTCAAATTTATAAAAATAGTTATTCTTACTCTATGTGATAGAAAACATTTATTAAAAATATGATTGTTCTTTCAATTTGGTAAATATTCTTACTCAAGTCATTATCACATGTTTCTATATCTGTATTTCACAAGTCATTAATCCACAAGATGCATGTTTTTGTATATGTATCAAATTTCGAAACAGACAAGGATCTGGTAACACCAAAATCCGCATTTGTATATTTATTAGTTCGATGCATATATAAATATTAACATATAAGAAAAATATATTGACATATCATTAACAATGATTATGGATATAAAATAGATATGAGTTAAATACATATAATAGAAGAAATGCTTTATAGATTAACTTATATGTGTATGTGTGTATATATATGTATGTATGTATATAGTTTGGGGTTGATGGAGCTACCCTCTTGGGGCAACCAACATGGCTGCCCCGCACCATATTTTCGTCAAAAATTTTTATTTTTTTGAAAAATATCACCATGTATATTCATCCATATATCCCTCCTATATGCCATTCAAATTTTGTCAGAAACAGATACTCCTACGACCTCCATCCGTACAGGGTCGATTTAAAATCCTGCGACCGTTAAAAAAATGATGTCTGAATGGAGGCCGTAGGAGTCTCTGTTTCTGATGAAATTAGAATGGCATATATGAGGGATATAGGAATGAATACACATGGTAATATTTTTCTTAAAAAATTAAAAAATTTTGCGAAAAATGGGGTGGGGGCAGCCATATTGGCTGCCCCTAGGGGGCAACCTCATTTTTCCCATATAGTTTATCATTATAAAAATATATTTTATTTATTTCATAGAATTTAAATCAAATGTAATGGAAAATTGTCCAAAATTTTGTTAAATAGAATTACAAATAAATCTACAACTATTTGTTAAAATGAAAAGATAATTGAGACATAGATATCTACAAATATTATATTGACAATTCTATTTATATATATTCTAAAATAGGGTTGATGGGGCTGCCCCGCTCCTTTTTTTGGTAATTTTTTATTTTTTTAAAAATATTACCATGTATATTCATCTCTATATTCCTCCTATATACCATGAATTTCGTCAGAAACAGAGACTCCTACGGCCTCCATCCAGACAGGGTTGATTTAAAAAATCCTGCGACCGTTAAAAAAATGACGTCTCGATAGAGGCCGTAGGAGTTTCTGTTTCTGACGAAATTCGAATGGCATATAGGACGGATATAGAGATGAATATACATGGTGATATTTTTCCAAAAAAAATAAAAAAAATGCGAAAAATGAGGTGGAGACAGCATGTTGGCTGCCCCTTGGGGGCAGCCCCATTTTTCCCTTCTAAAATTGATATGGGTAAAATTGTCAAAATATGTGTAAAAAACAATTCGGTAAGAAGTCGGATACATACATACCTACACTCATTTGTATCCCTACATAGTAACCATGGTATAATATTACTTATTTATAAATTTTTAAACTTGAAAATATCACTTAGAATCATATTAATAGAAGCGTATTTTTGTAAACAAAGATATTATAGGGATGTTTTGGTTAGCATACAATACTTTTATGAATAATAATGTAAAATCGTAGGTTTATAGGGTATTTTGTAAAAGAAATCTTTATAGCATTTAAGTGACAAATATTCTTTATAACATCTCCTAAATTATACAACCATCAAAATTCAACAAACACTAACAACAAAAATAATATAATGATAAAATAAAACAAACAAATAATGCTTCAACAATTTGCCCCTAAGTAAAAAAAATGATGGCTTCGTCCCTGCCTTGAGAAGCACTCTCTAATTTAATAACTTGTATATTGCAAATTTTAGTTTCACAATATGTCTAGATCTACTTGTGCTATTACAATTAATCAGAAGTACTATATTTAATATAATTTGACTAGCTTTTCTTACTATTATTTTACAGGAGAAATAACAATCACTTGCTCCTCTATTCCTACATTTCTTACCAATATATGATTCCCTCACGTAGGGCTTTACAACCACGGGTGTAAACGGAGCGAACTTGAGCAAACCTATATTTTTAAGTCCAGTTCTATTATTTAATCGAGTCTAAACTGGTGTTCACGTTCGGTTCATTTATTTTCAGCTGAATCTGAATCGAACCTCTTTTTAATCGAATCGAATATTGAAATTAAGAATTCGCTAATGAAGGAGAGTGAAAAGGAAAGAAATGGAAATATATATGTGTGTCTGATTAGAAGAAACATTCATTCATTTTTTCTTTATCTAACTCTTCTTCATCTTTGAAAAAATAGATTAATAAGGATTTGTCTCTTTGAAAAAAGGTTAGTTATAATATATTTTTATTTCTTTTCAGATGAGGATAAGGAGTAATGTGGGGATATGCGATAAGTAAGGTTTATACTTATTCTATTGATTTGAGGATAAAGAAGGGAAAATATAGACACACAAATGATAGATGTTGTAACTACGATGCAACTATTTATTTTGGGATAGTTTATACCAATGTAAAACTTACTTATCCTGTAAATATTCACTTATCTCCCGACAAAGTTCACTTATCTCTAGCTAAAGTTTACTTATCTTGAGACAAATTCCACTTATCTCAAAATAAGTTCTACTTATGCATCTAAGGATTTGTAAATATGTGTGTATATATTTATGTATGTGTGTGTGTGAGCTTTTAACGAATCGAACCTGAGCGAACGTATGATTTTCAAGTTCGGTCCGTTAATTGAATCGAGCTTAAGCTTATGTTCAAGTTCGGTTCGTTTATTTCCAAACTAAATCTGAATCGAACTTTTAGCGAGTTGAATCTGAGCGAATATCGAACTTGAGAATTTTCTGACACCTCTATTTACGACTACAACCAAAACGCGTCACCTACCCCTAGCAAAGCCTGATATCAATAACAAAAAGATGCAAGCTATGGGAAAGCATCTAAGAGAAGATGCTTATAAAGTGATAAGATTAGAAGAGCTTGAGGAATTGATATTACAAGTGAACCATTATTACTCTCTTTATAAGTGAATAAAATGGTCATTTGGAGAATGGAACTACTGGCTTTCACGAGGAAAGTAGCTCTTAAAGCATCCATACCTTGAACATAAAAAAACCATCACACAGTTAAGTTTAAAAAGATGCATTAAGGGCAACACAAAGGATGTAAATAATGGATGATAAAAAGGAACCATAAGAAACGAAAGCAAAAGAACACCGAAAAATCAAGCAAGGGGCAAAGCACCTTTGCAAACAGTGGACAGGATTTTTGGAGTCAGGATAAAAAAAGGCTGATTGCAGACGAGAAGAAAAGAAAATCCACATCATCCATCTTCATGTAGACCAATTCCGAGCTTGATGGAGCATGTCTACACAACAAAGAACCCATTTCTAAGATGAAGGCGATAGTTTGATCCATCCTGAGACAAGCTTACAAAGTGGAGTTGCATGAGAGGGAGGGTGGACAACAAAACATCGCAAGAAGGTGGTCTCCTCTCAACATTTGAGGGCACTTTTTTTTAGTTATTAGAATATTTGTATTTAATTAAAGAGACGGCCAAGCTCAAATCGACATCTGTAGACTCCAAATCGCCACCTGAGGTGTCGATTTGGACTTAGCCCCCTATCGGCAATTTTATACCCATCTCCTATCATTTTAATTGTACACCCTCCTAATACTGCAAATAACTCTACATTATTTATAAGTAATAAGTATTAATTGCTCTCAGGAATCCACAAAACTTCTAGATGATCTCATCATGATAATCTTCTAAATCGTTATTTTGCATAATATCCTACATGTAATTTGTTATTTTTTAAGAAATCCAAAGCCAACGGAAAGTTAGATGGTAATGACCTGTAAACATGCCTTTAAATTTGAATAGATTAGCTAGGGATCATCAAGTGGAGAGACCATAACGTATGAGCCCTGGATTTAATGTGATTAGCTGGAATATCTTTTGAGAGACAGCTATTGCATTAAAGTATAAAGTTATTGTTGTAAACCATAGCCTCTTAGTGATAAACTCATCGTTCTGTCTTCTTCACATCTTTCTTGGCATTGTGGTAATACACAATACATAGGGACTACATCTCTCACAGTAGAAGTGATGTCTAGACATTGTATAATTGTAGACCCTTCTAATTTTGCAAACAACATTATTTATACAAGTAATAAGAATAATTTTTTATACAATAATATTCTATTATACAAGTAATAAGTAAATATTCAATTATATAATGACTTTGCAAACCATACCTACTAAGTGTAGAATATCTGTTATTTGACATCTCATAAAGATCTTTATATTTATATTGCAAATAATCAATAGAAAGTAAATATCAAGACATTGATCATGACATATTCATAAGGCCAACATTTCACATTATAACATCAATCCTTACGAAAAATGCAAATATTCTATTAAAATCAAAGTATTACAATTTCCCAAGGAAGAATATAAAATAATTTTACAATATTTTATGCTATCTATTTCTTGAAAATTCCTCTTAGGCCTCCTCCTACTCCACCTCCTTTGTCGTTCCCTTTGCCATCGTCTCCCATCTTCTTATGACTATGTTCACGCGTTGTTGTTTTTTGCCTCTTTTGCTTAATATTTCATTATAAAAACGTTGGTGCATGCCCAGGCGGATGCGACATAGTTGGTGACTTCCTTGGAGGTCAACCGATTGAGTGACTCGATCACTTGTACTTCTCACACATGTTGACTGTCGTAATGGATCTGACGGTGTAGGCTCATTGATCCTTACTCCTAGTGATGGTCTTTGAGGAGGCTCTGGAGGTTGTTGCGGTAAAGATGACAAAGGCAGGCAAAGAGAAAGGTGGTGAGACAAGGGACAAGCATATGGTGTTGAACAGGAAGCAAATGGCATATGCGGAGGTGAGAAATGAGAGATCACATGAGGTCATACCAATTGTCAAGATGGATCTGCTAAAGTAACAAACATCGGGAGCATTTTTCTCAAGAAATAAAAGGATTGAAGAACTAAGGCGCCTAGAGGGAGAAGAGGGTTACATGCACATGAGACGTAGATGTAGGTTTACCTCACAGAGCCAACAGCCTTACGCGAATCTCTCAGGCCTATTTGGTTACTGGGTTGGCTAAGTTGGGATATCCTCCTATGAATAGTAACTATTGGGAGAGTTGAAATGATAATTGTGATGTCACATTGATTATGTATTATATTAACTTTTTTTAATAATTATAATATGTTTTTATGTTAATAAGTTTATTTATACAAGATTAAAAAAATATAATACTAAAGAAATTATATGGTCAATACAAGCAATCCCAACTCAAAAATGCATGGTTGAGCTAAAATAAGGGTATGCCAAGGTACCCAATGTACACTGGCAACCAAACATGCCCTTAAAGTTTAATATGAAATTTGATAGATCTGCACAAAGTACCCTTGCTTTTTAAAAACGACCAACTCCCATCGACTACACAAGCAATCACACACATTGCTTCTTTTATTTGCAAATCTTATTGTTTCCTAAATCATTGTTCACAAACATGACGAGGACACAAAATTTCACAGCTATCATCTCTAAAGGAACATCCATCCATCCTTAAAATGTTGATTCAAACGCCAATTGGGTCATGGTGCCTGTGTGGTTACTTGAGAGGGTGAAAACAAAGTGTTGAACGTCAAAGTTGCCTGATAAACAAGGGATGCAAAGCAACCAACGCAAAGTACAAAATCTGCACTCAAAGGGTATACCAAGATATGAAATCCTCCAAGCTACAAGCAAAAAAAAAAACGATGCTCACACGTAAAAAGGACGCTCTAATACACTGCCTTTGTGGCCTTCCTCCAGAATTCCATTACTTAGTATCATTCTTGGGGAATCAAATTTAGAGACTGGCTTGCTCCTCATTTCTTGGTTTGTAAAATTACATAAGTATCATGGATTATATTTCATGCAAACAAAGATGTTTCTGTGAAGTTCTCTAACAAAATTGCTCCTCGAGTTTAAATCAGTAGCAATATGATATAGAAACCTCTTTTCAAATAAAATATATTAAAGTTTCTTTTATTTGCTAATTCCGTGACTCCTTCGCATTTGCTCCAAAACCCTCACCTCGACCTATTGACAAGAATAACCATAGCACAAAATGAGACCATTGACTTCTGCACTAGTGAGGCCACGAACCTCACAGCCAAAACCCCCAAATGAGAAGGATGTATATACCATGGAGCAGCAACACACATGACCACAATAGGATGTCTCTATGTGCACAATCAAGTGACTAACAGCCGACCAAGATAAAAAAAGGAATGTGTAATTATGCTGATATACAATTCATCAAGCTCCTCACTAAGCAGCTGCAACCAGCTAACTAAATGAAGGAAATACATCCTGAATGGACCAAAGCGGATACCCACCCAAGTTGTAAAAAATTAAAGGACGTGATTGTAAAATCCGATTCAACATGAGTAAGAATTGCTACATAGGCTTGGTGGATGAACTAGGCTTAGAGTGGTCTTAGAATTTCTAAGTAATGAACCTGTTAACAAATGTTGCAAGTCCGAAGGGTGACAAAATGTTCAACGTGAATGCAGAAAATTGTGGATAAAATAATCTAGAACTAGGACACCTCGCAGGGCCAGCAACAAAAGCAAAAGATCACAGTGCTCGGTATATTTTTAGAACTCAGAATGGTGATGACAGTTGATAGGGATATATTATTGCAAAGGAATACCATAGAGCAAATATAGTCAAACCTTGTCAACAGATGACTAGCTGAAAACCTTTCTAAATCACCTTTTCCCAAAAAGGCAAAATTGAACCAGCCCTAACTCTAGTACCAGAATGCAAGATCATTAGTTACATAATAAATGTTATGATGCAAGCCATTATCAAGTCGATACTTTGGAAATATAGTAACCAAAATATGAAGAGAGCTTCCTGGAGCAACATGTTGCCAAATAAATGAACTAAAAACAGCATAAGACTGATAAATCAACATTGTGGCATGGTTCTAAGAGCATGGAAATGAATCACAAAGGCTAATGAAGTCAAACTTATTTTCAAATCTTAGTGTACAGCAGGTACCATAACACTGATGCTTGGAGTGCCAGTAACATTAGGCATTAAAGGTTGGAAACAACTCCAGTCAACGCTCCATAATAATAAGGTTAAAATGATGTCTGATAAGAGACTGTGGTCAAATGACAGAATCGGCAATATATATGCAGAGTAGAGCGCAATGGAAAAAGATAAATTAAAGATGGCAACAATGCTGGTTTGCCCAAGGACCATGAACATGAAGAACGATAGATAGTACTTAGATAAGACAGATTACCAAGTATATTATTACCTCTGCCTTGGAGCAAAATAAAAGATGGCCACTGGGCACTAAAAATATGCTTACTTCTTAATGTGTGCTTGACATGTTCCTTAGAACTATTCTTCCATTCATCAGCATAAAAAAATTAACATAAATGGAAGATAATAAAAAATAATGAGATAGAAAAATCACCATTGGAAGACTCAAATCAACAGAAAGATTGAGCTTACATCCATCACAATGAGCAATAGTCATGAACAGTGGACAAATTAATTTGTCTAGGTTAATAGAAAAAATGGAATTCTAAAGTTATTGTCAGCATCGTAACAGGCCATGGCATTCGCATCAAGGCCATCCATTCCAATCATGATCAGATAGTCAATATCATTTCCCATACAAGGGGTTCACAATAATCCAGGACATTTCACAGCAGTGCCTGATGTAGTTTTAACAAGGGATATTTATACATATAACCCTGAGTAGTTTCGTAATTACCATAGGAACCCTCGATAATCATGAATTACACCGAAGTCCTTGAATAATGCTTAACCTTAAATGACATAACCCTATGTCAAGTTCCGCCTTAGTTCTTCGTTAACTGTAAAGGAAAAAGTCATATGTTGACAATTTTGCCCTTTGAAGCACATCATATTTATAACATGATGACATTTTGTAGATCGAAGGGTATTTTATATTTTATACCCTTTAAATTCTCATCATTTACAAATAAGACCACTATCCCCTCCCTCCTTCCATGTTTGACCCCTCAAGCACGCACCTCCGACCACCTCCCTCGCCCCCCCCACCTGCAAGCTCTCGTTCGAAGAACCCCTCCCACCCCCTATCGACGCCTTCGTTGCCCCCCATCCCCCAGTCGGCAAAGGCCCCCCACCTCCACTTGCAAATTGCATACCCCCCACTCGATCGGATCCATCTGCCCCCACCCCCCATCGCCCAAGCCCCAAGGCCAAAGCCTCGTCGCCCGCCAAATCCCAATCCTCCCTGCAAGTCCCAAGGTCCCGCTCACAAGCCCCCATTGCATGCCTACCTACCCCTGTCGCTGCCCCCCATCATCGTGAAAGACCTCACCGCCTGGATGGAAGTCTCCTCTTCCTCAACTCCTTCCTTTCTTTTTCTTTTTTTTTTATTTTTGCTTAATCCCAACTGTTAGATCTTGGATTGGTTAGATTAACTCGGTCATCTGGTTGAGTTAATGAACCAAACTAACGGAAGGCTAGTGTGTAAAACAGAGCAATTATTCAGGGTCTTCGATGTAATTCATGATTATCAAGGATTCATGGGGTAATTACAAAACTATTTAGGTTATGGGTGTAAATATCCCTTTTAACAAATGCAACATAAACAAATCCATTTACTGTTAAACATAAAATCAAGCACATATCATCATAAAGACATGCTGCATTGAGATTGATAAATTGGAACCAGAAATCTGCATTACTTAGAACAGCAACAATTTCCTACTCAGGGACTTCTCTAGTCAATATACTATTTAAATCCGTGATGTAATTGTTAAGACAGCCTCCCAAACCATCAGTACACGATATAATAATAAATTATGTCAACAATACAACGCTGGTTGATTATTTAATTGCATTTTCAAGGTATCCAAATCGATCCGCAGTATTCATCTGTGGCTCATTGATTCAAATATCATGAAAAGATATGATCATGCAATTAGATCTGGTAATCCAGTATTGTTCTAACACACACAACTAAAGAGGAGCAGATTTGGTTTGCAAAGAGAAGTTATCATTTCATGTCAAAATCCCAATCTCGGACTCGATCTGCATCAACTACAATTTAGCAAGAAGCAAACATTTAACTAGGCAGTCTGTAATTTCGTCACTTAAGCACGGTTTGACATCATGCAACCAAAATATAATAAAATCAAGTTAACAATTAGGACTAACTAATGATATAATAAACCCACATCATGCATTGTGGTGGATAAAAGCTATGAAAATATAAAACAACATCCATACGCAAAATCCGTTAACAAAAAAGTGGCTATAAGCTCGAAGAGACCGACAACCAACAAAAACAACACCACAAGCGTCCACATAAGATTAAAGATAACATAATAAGAACAAGGAATAAAAAAGGCCCCTCGATCGACCTGATCAGTACCTTCCGCGTCCCTGCGGGGGGCCACCGCGGTAGGGGCCGGAGGGAAGGGCGGAAGCGGCGGCGGACTCGTCCTGCCTTACGACGCCGGGGAGGTCTCCCATGCCGAGGGCTGTGAGCATGTCGATGGTCTCACGGTCGACCTCGATGGAGTCGACCTTAATGGCGGACTCGTCGGGGACGAAGTCCATGCGGCGTTCGCGCTCCTCCTCCTGCAGCTTGAGAGAGATGCCGCGCACGGGGCCCTTCTGGATACGCCTCATGAGGTGGGTGGAGAATCCAGCGATCTTGTTGCGGAGGCGCTTGGAGGGGATGATGGCCACCTCCTCCAGCACCTTCTTGTTCGTGTGGAAGTCGAGGGTCATCCGCGAGTAGTAGCGCTCGATCACCTGCCGCGACGACTTCTTCACCGTCTTCGTCCTCACGCGCCCCATTCCTGCTGGATCTGGTCCGGAGATGCGCCGCTGCTTTTCTAGGGTTAGGGTTCTTGGCGTTTGGGATAACAAGGGTGGTGGGGCGGCGGGAGGACGGAGGGGTTTGTTTATATAGGGTTAGGGTGAACGTATGAGGTCTTTTGCGGAGAAGCCCGCGGGAGTTTCTCTGGTGCGGCCCTGCTGGACGGGATTGTTTGGAACTAGCGGGTGTTCACAGTAATCGGATCCGATTGATTTGACCTAACTCCAACCCGATGCCCAATAGTGCCTCTTTTGGATTTGGTGGAAAATCAGCTGGTCGATCTTCTCGTCTACTTGCGGCTCGTTTGGTTGGTGGTGTGCTCCGGGTTATCTCAGGATAACTCGATAAATCATCCTACAAATCTGGATTGGAATTCCATCACAAATCAATGTAATATCACATCGCGTTCCTTATTCCAACCCTTTACCAACCCTCATAACCATCCAAACAGCTACTATTCAGAGGAGGTTACCTCAACCCAATCCAACCCAGTAACCAAACTAGCTCTTAGAATTACGATGCCCAGATTCCATGAACCCTAGTTGCCCGGACTCCTAAGTCCTGATTCCCGACAATAGCATTCGACGTTCATTGATGGGTTCCTTCCGACGATGCCGGCAACAAAACCCTAGATTGTTCGGCTACATCGACCTTGTCACCTCGATCATATTGAATCATTCCTCCAAAAATGAGGAATGAGACCCTATATCGTTTCAAGACAATCCTCGCATCAAAAGGTTATATATTCCCTCCTACTTGATTTTGTTGTTACCATGCCATCAACTACAGCAAACACAACAAGCCTTTTGGTTTCTTGTTCACGCCCAGTGCCTCGTAATCGCGTCAGAAAAATCTCTAATTTGATATGCTTGTCCCAATTTTCTAAGAAGTTCAGTTTCATTGTTTGGAGGCAAAGCACTGAAATTTATTATTTTGCTTATTAGAGATGAATGTAGCTTAGGGTAAGTGAAACTTTTGTAGTATATATTTGTTGAAGAATGAAGGTAAATTTTGAGATAATGTTGTGTTAATATTTGATAAATCCATTATTTATCATCATTATTATTATCTATTGTCCTTCTAGCTTAAACAATCAAATAAGATTCACCAATAATTAAATCAAATTAACAATTAACCTCTTATATATAATAACCATAATTATTGTAATAAATAAATACCTTATTGTGTCCTTTATTTTTTTGTGTTTTCTTGACATTAAAAATCTCATAAAAATTGTATTAATATTGTATATACTTGTTTTGACATTATTTATAAATAGAAAATACAAAAAAACACAAAGTAAATTAAAATAAGTATTTTTAATTGCTTAAAAATACTTGCAAAAATATATCTATATATAAATGATGTGTTTTGACTTCAGGTTCTTCATGAAACTTGTAGATCTTGAAAATATCTACAACTTTCATGTTGAACACTTTTTAATTTTACACGTGTACATATTTTATTTTAATTTTTTATTTTCTTCATTTTTTATTTTTTTTTCTATTGGGCCACGTGGTTGCAACCCATTACCTACATAGCTTGGCCCTTCGTTACCAACCGCGCTCCTTCTTAGCCATCTAATCTTCTCGATCATACGGTGATCAACCATTCTCACCCACCTCGTGCCCGGTCGTGTGATCAGATGGATCATATGCATCAGAACCATTAGTTTGTGCCTTTTTTCTAGCCATTCAATCCATCTCATCCAATGCAATTCTTCGTCTTCCTCCAAGCTCCTCCCCTACACGACGTGACTCCCATAACCACCCAGACGCCTCCTTCCCCCCCCAACATCTTTGAGAAACCACCCCGACAACCAATACCCAACGACACAACCCTAACCACCCCTCATCCTCGTCCTTGACCTTACTTCCACTCTCCTCGAACATCAGTCAAGGAACGACGGTTGAATATTGACACAGATACGCGCTTCTCTTCAAATAGTCGTACACCACCGCTATTTGGCATGGTCTACCTTCATGTGGGCGCATATCCCTTCTTCCTCTTCCCGTTACAGGGGATTGAGGAATCGAGGCGGCTACGACAACCTCCAACCCTGATGAGACCCATGGCCATCAAGCCATGTTACAGTGCTCCTAGAGAGGTTGTTTGAGCTTCTCCCAATGGATGAGGAAGTCAAGTGAAGACCGATCTCCCCTGAGCTCAGTCCAAGACAAGACCTTCACACCGACTATGTTCTTCAATAGTACATGTAACTTAGATATGCATCTTCCTTTATTTTCTTTTATTTTTCCCTCATTGTACAGACCATCTCAACCCCTTTTGACACGTGCCTTACCTTCCATGAGGATCAATGATCTATGCGGGAGGCCCCAATCGCCTCCTCCCTTATCCTAGAACCTCTATCGCTCTACCCCCTTTTCTTAGTGACATAGTGGAGAACCCATATTGGACCTCCATTTCCTCCACACCTCTAGGTCCCCACTCACCTCACCACACAAACACTCTTCAACACGCTTCAACTATGCAACTCTAACACATGCATGTCCCTACTTCTTCAATGATAGGAGGCCTTGACGCACCTCTGTTCTAGAGGTTCAACACCGATGAGTGGGCCTCAACGTGACGATCCAGACGCTTTCCGCTATTCCTTTGATCACCATTGTCTTCACCATTCATCTGAGGATCTTCCCCGACCTTCAACAGACACAAAGGGTCATGGAGGAGGATCCAAGGGGCTCATCGAAGCCCCATCTTCACTACCGCATAGAGGAGGAAGGTGGAGGTGTTGGGGACAACAGTTGTCATCGGATCATATTTGATGACAATCTAGATGTAACCCTAGCCTCAACTTCAGAACTGAAGCCTCGGTGGGACCAAGCCTGCTACGAAGCCACGGGCCACCTACATTGAGCCAACCCAGCACTCGAGCCTCTGTACGCATGCCTAGAGCGTGAGGGGCAAGGAAAATTGAAGCTGAAGCCCGTGATTATTCTTCAAATTACATCAGGTCCTTCCAAGGCATGTGCCTCACGTGTGCCTCCTGGACAAATTGCAATTATGCCCCTAAAAAGACTGAAATGGATTATTTGTATATATTTTTGTTATGTTTTCTTCAGTTATGCCCCTAGAGTGTTTGCTTTATATCTTGAACATATGAAATCCAATCTAAATGATTCCAGTTTCATTATGATGCTTATTTTATTATCTAACTATTGATATTTGTTAATCTTTGATTTGTCACTTGAAACATAATCAATTAATTATGGATACAATTTATTCTACACTTATTCATGTAATCCCATTGATGAAACTTCGATATATTTCTTGCATCAGATTAATCTTGTAATTGATTGTGTATTTATTGCTCAATTCATGTATCACTTTAGAGCATAATTATGTATTTGTCTATATTTGAATTTAATTGCATTGTGTTACATTATGTCATTAATTAACATGCATGAAAACAAAAAAAAATGCATTATGTTGCATAAAGTTATGTCTTGCATCGTTTTGTGTGCATTTGAATTAGACAACATACTCAATCACTTAAATTAGATATTAGGACTTAATTAGTCATCTCAAGATCTCGTGTCCCTGAGTTCGACCATGGACTACCCAGGTTGAAAATATGAAATTGAGCCACTCCTTACAGAGATCTCTGTTCGGTTCTGTCCGACTTGCATCCGATCGTACTACAACGAACACTATTTAGAATAACCATTATAGAACAAGGTGGTTTCGAATTGCTCCCTTCTCATGCCCAGGCCTATGTTGTCCTTATTTCATTGTAGAAGATAATTGAGGAGGGAAATAACCCTCTTTACATGGCCATGAGCAATCACCTCCTCTCCAAATGTGTGTTGCCAGTGGAACTCCACATACTTGATGTTGGAATCTTTTGTGAAGTTTAAAAAGGTATCTATATGGTAGAGACATTAAAGAGAAAGTGTGTAGATGATCTTACATCTTTCAAAACAAATCTTTGCTTATAATTAGCAGTGTGCTCCTACATTGTTGCCATTTTTGGATATCTTCCATGATGCTGCATTGGAACTATTTGGCTCCCAGTATGCAGTTAGCAATGAGTACATGCAAGTAATATTTGGTATTGGAATGATCCTTTCTTAAATATGTCGTAGCAATGATTGATGTACTTACTTGATGGCTTCTAAGATGAAAGTAAAATATGACAAGCATTTGGGCAATGTTGAAAACACAACATTATGTTATATATTGCCATCATCGGTGATACGCGTTATAGGTTGACTTACATGAACTTGATGATTGACTAGTCATAATCACATATTTAAAGGAAAATGTACAATTTATATTATCTTCATTGTATGATGTATATGCCTCAGTTGTGCCTTTCTCGAATGTGCAGTTTTCTACAGTTATACACGATGTGAGTTAAGAACTTGATGATGTACAAGATATTTAAGAATTTATGACAATGTTATATAAGCAACAATACACTTGTCAAAGGGGAGTAAAATGAAAGTGAGTTTGGTAAGAATTTGTGAAGAATGTGAGGATCATACCAATAAGGGTCTTTGGAATAATGAATTGGTAGAAAGCAAATTCTTATGGATTTCATTTTTTATTTGAAATGGCACGAGATCTACTTGCAATGCTAACTGCAACAGTTGCACCTGAGTTAGTCTTTAGCATCGGTGGTCATGTTCAAGATCCATTACATAGCTCTTCTACTTCAAAAATGGTTGATGCTATTATTTATATGCGAGATTGGGTTCGAGAATCAAGCATGGCAATTATAGTTATGGAAACTCCAAAAGGCCTTGAGATGATGGAATCAACCAATTTCTTCTTATTTACATACTAATTATTAATATTGCACATATATATTCATTATAATAATGTGATGACTTCCATTCTGCATTTTTGTAGATATGTATGAAGTAAATGCATATGATTTTTTGTAAATTATTGGTTCTTGGATAAATATTTTCAGTGGTTGACCGTGCTTGCAAAGGTTCTAGGATAATACCTCAATATAGGTTGCAATCAACATATTTTAGACTTTCTTGACTATTTTTCTAATAACTTCATTTTCTTGCAAGATATAAAATAGAAACATCTTGGAAATTTGAATTTACTCTACTAATAACTCTAAGATGGAAAGTATTTTGTAAGTGACGTAAAAAGGTAATTTTCTTTAAATTTGTTCTGAATATCAGTTGTGCAAGATACAATTTGAATTTTTTTTGCTTCTGTAAAATAAATTGTATTCCTTCCATATTCAAATAAGTGACTATCATCGACTAGATTATACCACATTATCTTCATAAATGTCTGGTGAAACATGAGTGGATGCTCTCAAAAAAAGATATTTCTTCCCCTTTCCTCGTTTATCTATAGACCCAAACTAGTATAATCCTTCACTACCATGATTGGTGGTAGTGGCGCTACGGAGGCCAATCTTGAGTTCATGCTAGCTTGGATTGTCATGCTCGTATGCAATGTCATCATGCTCATCTCCCCCGTTGCAATTGTGTGATCCCTCTATCGTCTCAACAAGGGAATAACTGAGTAGATCTTGGAGCGTTACTGATCATTTATGCACAATTACAGCTCAAATAACTTCGTTGTGTGTGTCCATGGGTATATGAATGTGTAAGATATATAAGAAGCAAGAGAGAAAGAGATGTGGTGAGGCAGTGATGGATTGAATGTAATCAAAGAAAGAGAAGAGCAGATGTAAAAGAAGGATTAGAAGTAGAAATGGGAGGAGCCACAAAGGAGATGAATGAAGACAAATGTACATAATGAACAAGAATGGGAAGAAAATAAGACAAGGATGAAGAATATACTTGACTGGAATGGTTTTCGGTGGTGTTGCGTAGATGAGAGATAGTTACTGCATCAATCCACTGAAGATTGGTGGATCAACTTAGCAATTGTTTAAGGTAATGCAACAAGGGAGAAGAATTTCCATTGGATCACACCAAGAGTTGTTGATCTCGTCATCATCGGTCGACTATAAAAACAATAAAATTTTCTTCTTTGTGGGGGCTCTAGGGGATGGAGAAGATGAGTTTAATGCGGAAGAAGAACAAAACTCAAATTAGAAAAGGTTTTATATGACGGGCTCCCAGGGTTTTGTATCAGTTGGGGGACAATGGTCAGAATGTGTCGAAGATGGCATAGGGTGTGGATAAGCATCAAGAGGATGTAAAGTGGTCAATAACATGGTGGTAAAAGCTATGCATTGACAATCATGATCTTGAATCTCGTACGAGCAAGGTAAGGGACATTGTTGACCAGGGGTTCAACATAGGAGGATGATATGGTGCTATATGGACCATTGTGGGGGGTGGGGATACTGAGCGCATGATGAATCCATGACTCATTAGTATTTTTCTGTATTTTATCTTAAATCCCTAACAAATGCATGTAATTATCCACTAATTTTCATTCTTTATCAAAACATCATTCATGAATAAAAATACATCTTTATGCACTAAAATCATGTAAATAAATAAAAGAATAAAAAGAAGAAAATAAAAAGAAGGAAAATTGTAAATATGTATATATGTACAATATGACTTATAAAATATAAATATAGCTGAAAGATATATTTATATAACCTAACCCATGAGATCAAGTCAGCATGGATTGGTCGATAAACAAATAAGTTAGGGGAGATAAGGAAGAAAACATCAAAAAGAATTAATTATTCACTATACACATTATTCATTATGCATCCAATACTTATCAAATCTTCAAAGACTTTTAATTAATTCACGTGTACATACTTTTCACCAAACTCTTCTCCTCTTTATTTATAAAAATGTATAAAAAATATAAAAAAATAAGTTTAAAACATTATCTCGTATATATACCAGAAATCCAACGTTCAAATTATCAATTTCTCAACTTCCGAACATCATAACTTCTTCATATGAACTCCAATTTCACTCTATTAACCTTTTAAGTTCATAAAATAATATCTTTTAAATAATGAAGGTGATTTCACTAAAATCGGAGTCCATTTGCAAAAGGTCGATTTTGGGACCTAATGACAACTGGGTTTATGAGCTATTTATTTTATTCAGAATATACTTTTTATAGCTTTATTGATTTTATAATTTTTAATTATTGTCTTGATATTATAAATGGTGTATAAATTATTTCATAATTTTTACATATTGTTTAATATTTTAAATAAACCAAAAGCCTAATTTATAGATGAAATTAAACAATGTCATTTATTTTTGTATTTATTTACCTATCTAAATTAAATTATTAAAATACATAAAAATTTACAAACACTTTATTTATTATCCTAATAATTAATAAAATATAAAAATGACATGTTATTTATTAAAATATCAAATTTTAAAACAAATCAAAATCGTATTTATTATGTATATTATATAATTATTTATTATTGTTATATTTATATTTCATTAAATATTTATTATTTATAAAAATAAATTATATAATAAATAAGTTTATTTAATTATATATTTTTTATTATTATAACTTTTTAAAACAACTCTACTTACTATTTTATATCTAATTTATAAAGTTATTTAGCATCTGGCCAATCAGGTGCTAACACATGTCAACACCCGGGCCATCTTCTTCAAGAAGAGTTTGGCTGGATTTGTTTCACCGGCCCACCTTCTCCCATTTTTCTCACATTCGATTCATCACATTCACTTAATCCAACTCCTTGATTCTATAGTCATAACAACCTAGGTGCTCGCCAAATATTGGATCTACTTCTAACTACCTTCGATTCACCAATTTATGGACCTAAATATCACCACTTCAAATGAACTCCCCATTTTTCCAGAACAAACCTGGCTGACTTTCCACCTTCACCATCGCATTCTGGACACTTCTAGTTGTAACAGAGCCGGAGGACCTCTCTGCGTGGAAGAAGGATCGTTCGAGGAGGTTCCAAAGACCTTCTCAAGCTTTGCATCGCTGCCGTAGGGCACATAGAGCTCCAATTATCACCCACCGTCGAGCAACGACCGAGGGTTCTTACACCTTCATTCCCAAGTGCAGCATTCCATCCTCCTTTCCAAATTCCTCGATCCTCGTGCCCAATAAGGACGTTAATCTCATCCTTAGTATGCCATAATCATATTGCTTGATTCACACACCAATTCCAGTTTCAATTTCATCTTTATTCTATGCAATTTCACATTTGTAGAACCGTTTCCTGGAACCATTATTTGATCTGCAATCCTTTACATCTTCGGCCGATTTTTCTTTAAATAGAGCACACCAAGGTCATTTCACCCAACTGGACCATGTTACATATGCGTGAAGATTAAACAGCATCACAAGATCAAAGCAGTAACACTATCTGAAGGAGATTAAAGAAGTAGGAACTTCTGGAACCCTAACATTCGTGAGTTGCCATCTTCCTTCGACGTCTTCACCACGCAGTATGATAGCCAGAAGAGGGAGGCGCCCCTTTCTGGCCCTACCTCGGAATAGCTGAAGCATCCTCGATCGCATCGCGAGCCACCGCACATTGCCGGAGGAGGACGAAAAGTGTGGTCGCTGAAGAATTGGGGAAGAACTCCCCAAGAACAGACACACTACAGAATCGTGACACATGGATTCCTTGGATGGTTCAGATTAACGCACATCTTCTAATCACATCCGTCTATGCCAATCGGTGGAGAATTTACATAGTCGCCCCTACCAATTGCCAGAATTTATGCCTGTCTCCAGAATTAATTTGAATTACATTTAGGTCCCTGATCAGGGATCTAATTATAATAGATTCCAAATTTTCTTACAATCAGGTCCCTAACCATGGACGTAATTGCAATAACACATCATTTTTTACTTATATTTTTTAATACATTTCTACATAGACTCTGAGGACATTGTGGACCTCAGACATTATTATTACATTTTTTACACTTTATTTTGTATCGAATTTCGATGATTTTCATCGTGTATTATTGTGGTTTTCTTTCTCGATCTTCGACACGCATTGATTTATTTTCGTGCCCTCTTTTGAGCCTGCTGCTCGAGTCATTTTATCTACTATATAATATCACCTATATCACATATTATTCCACATACTATATTGTAGATAAATATTTTGAAAAATATTCCCTTTCAAAAAATCAAATAAAAATTAGAGAATAAAAATAAAAAACTAAAAATACAAAAAAGAGTTTTATCATCGAAGATGAAAAGAAAAGAGAGATATGAATATTACAAAAATAATATTCTTCACTCAAAAATCACAAGAGCGATTTCTTCCTCCTTGTGTTCGATCGAGCCACACTTACCTAGATAAATAAATAGCGAACAACTTCGATCATCTTTTTATGTTGTATTTTATTTGATCAACTCGGATTTTATTTAGTGGCTTCTACATTGACTATTATTTACCACATGCAAATTTATCATTTCAAACCAAGCTAAAATCTTGTTGATCGAGGTCAGCCAAGGTGCTGATGAGGAATGAAAGTGCCAAGGGCTCACAAACAAGTGGAGCGCTGACTGACTGGATTGACTTGCCACTTAGCGAGCCCAAAAAGTAAGGAAAAGAAAAACACAAAAAGAGTTAAAAATAAAATTTCGAATACACTTGCCTAAAAAAGTAATCAACATGAAAGTTGTAGATCTTGATGAGTTATAAAACTTTCATGAAAATCTCAAGAGTAGACTTGGATGTGTGTGTGTGTGTTGGGGAGGGGGGTACGTGTGTGTGTGCGCGTGTGTACGTGTGTGTGCATGTGTCATGTGTAATGTAGATTGTGTGTGTGTGTGTGGAAATGGTATGCATGTATATGTATTTATGTTAGGGTTTTTATCCCTCGCGCCCTTCTTAACTTCTTCAATATTAGTTATGTCCCTCTCTTTTTTGTAATATCAGTTATGCCCCGAACTTCTTACAAAACTCACAGTTATGCTCATACTTTACATCATAATTGTGAATTTTGTAAGAAGTCAGGGGAACAACTGATATTATAAAAAAGGGGGGGCATAACTGATATTGCAGAAGTTAAGAATGATGCAAGCGATAAAAAAACAAAATGCTATAAGCATAGAATGCATTGTTTTAAAGTTTTATATGTTTCCCTTTAATAATAATATATAGATATAGATGCATATTATATTTTGATATATTGTTGATATGTTATTTACACACTAATCAATTTTTTGTATTTTTAAGAAAAACAAAATAAAATATATATTAAGATGGTTAATATAAGCGAAAATATGTGTCTTTTGTTCATTTTTAGGTGGTTGATGATTTTTTTGGATTTTAATTCTTTTTAGTTATATAAAATTAATAAATAAAAGGCAAAAAAAGAAATAAACTAAAAGGAGAAGGATTTGTATATAAAACAATATGTTCACAACTTTTGAGTTGTACTATATACAATATAGCCCAAAAACCCAATTTCTATATATGAGCTCTAATTCCTTTGAAATTAGTCTTGTTTTGTAGATAATTGTATGCACAATACTTCAAATGTGAGTAGAGTATCATATAAGTATCTACAAGTAATTCAACTTTTAACCTGAATAGCCTACCAAGTATCCAATCCTTATATATACATGTCATGTTTTTTAAGATTTTTCATTAATTTAGGTTAGTCGCGCGTACACCATAGAGTTGGTTCCATGTTGATTGGAATTAACATCAATGTATTAAAAAGTTAGAAAAGATTGTATGCTATATACATGTAAATACATACAAGTATTACTCGATAGTTTTGGGATTTTTGTTTCTTTTCTTCCATTGACACAGTTATGCAGTTCAAGAATTTGTGTGGGGCAAAATAAATGGGCGTGCAACCCATTCATGTCTTAGTCTGTTGGTTAGTCTGTACAAGTCCACCTTTCTTATTTTTAAGTTGTATAAATTTTATGTTTTTTATGTTAATATTATTCTAATAATGCAGTATTAAATATGAACATGCAAATGATAAAAAAATGAATTTTAGATTTATTTTGTTGTATTTACTTAAGGAATTGAGCTCAATAAAAGAATATTGCATAGACGAATAATGGATTCACCAATTAGTATGCATGCTTCAATTCCTTTCTCCCACTGAATTCTCTTTCATTTACTATCACTTCCTTTTATTATTTAATTACTTATCTTTTTATCATCATTTGTCCCTCTCGATGAGACCAATCAATTGGGATCTTACTCCTCATCCTTATTACCCTTATTATGAGGAATGCCCCATCTATCCATTCCCTTATTCATCTTCATTGTTGAGCATTGAGTTTTAGCTTCGGCGATGTTGGAGTTTTTCATAGACACTACACGACCTTTTAGTTTAAATACATGTAATCCATACTTAGGTAGCTATTCAAACAATCGAAGAAGGGTTCCTAATGCCCGATCTTGGAGGGTTTGTGGTGTCCGATAAGTCGGATCCAACAATCGTTGTATCGATTGCTCTCGCTGTGCTCAGAACATTGACAATCAATCAGACAAACAACCAACTCACAATGTATGACAATTAAATGCAAATGTGTGAGTCAAAATTTATTTTTATTTTAACTCTATAATATATATATGTATAGTATATAAGTATGTAGAGTGTCGCACAATAGAGAGCAATGGGGATATTGTATTTATTATCTATTAATAATAAAAAATAATAATAAATATTTTTTTACTTTTTATATTTTTAATTTTTATGGGTTTTAATTTAAGGATTTTTATATTTTATATTTAATATTTTTTTAAATATTATGTTCTTTCTAATTTTGCAACCTTTTATTTTTTGTTTTTAAGATATAATATGTATATATCTATATACAATAACATGTATATTATAAATAATATATATGATATATAATAAATAAATAAATAAATGAAATATATATACGAACAATCATTTTTATTTTTTAAAGGGTTTAAAATATTTAAATATGTATTTACAATTACTAATAATAATTATAATAACTATATAATTAAATATAAGTATATATAGTCCATATAAGATTTTGTATTTTTTAATATAAGTACATATACTCAAGATTAACAAAATAAAATGTTTTTTGTGTTTTTAATATTTTTCTCTATTTTTACATTTTTTTCTTATAATTGTTTTCTAAATTTTAGGTATTTTTAATTGATTTAAGATATCAAAATAGTAACTATAATAAATAAGTCAAATTGTTCTGGGTTTTAAAATTAGATAATAAGTCCAAAATTCCTAAAATTATTTTTTAATTTGTAATATATAATATAAATAAAAATATATTAGAGAAAATTATTTTTTTGTGTTTTTCTATAATTTTTACTAATTTTTATAGGATTTTAAAGGTTTTTTCAATTTTAGACCTTTTCTTTTATATTTTTTTGTGATTTTTGGTCTTGAGTTACAATATATAAAAACAAATATTATATATCTTTTTTTAAATTTTAGAGTATGTTTTCTAATTGGTTTGTATTTTTATATGTAAACATGGGGAATATAGTTCTTAAATGATTTTTTATCAATGGGAAAATGTAGTAATCTGCTAAATAAAAATCATAGAATGAAAAAGTATCAAATAAAACATCTACATCAATTTTCCCATAATTTTTAGCACACATGAGCTATTTCATAAAAATAAATAAGAAGCAAAATAATATACAGCCTGATAGGTGTATAAATGCAATTAACAATAAATACAAGGGTTGGTGTGAAATTTACCCCAAAAGTTAACACTTCTTTACAAACTTAAAATACTAAACATAAATAAACAAACACCACTCCGGGCATGCCACATGGAAGGTCCGAGTCAAGCCCCCTCCATGCCTCAGCTCCGCTACCTGAAGCAACCCAATGCTACCACGTGGAGTCCTCAGCCCCAAACCTTGCCACCTGAACCACCCTCGTCAGCCACGTGGAGCACCGGCACCAAGCCCCTGTCCGTACACGCCGAGCATGTGAAGAAGCGAACAAAGCTTCTAAAGATTCATGCTAACATTCCTGTCCATAGAGATCACGTGCACGACACACCCAACACAAAAAATGCAATAAAACCCCTTCGGGTTTGGGTAATTTCTTTTGAGTCATTATTTGCATGCATTTAGTTTAATTTATTTTTTGCAAATTACTTCCTGACCCTTGTGTTTAAACCTTCGTTTGAATAATCATTTTGAATAGTTTTTAAATTCCAAAAATTACATTATGTAGAATAATAAATTCTCAATTATGTAGGTATTCATTTGTATTTTTTGGGATTTAATTGATTTATTATTATTAATTTGGTGAGAAATTGCATACTTTACCTATTGTGAACTCTGAAATTCATATTTAATCATTTAGTGCTCCAAAAATTAATCACAAATCATATTAGTTAGATTTAATTATGCTATGTAATGACTCTAAAAATCATATATTTGCATGCATGCCCTCCTTAAAATAAATTATTTTGTAATTCAAGTAAATGATTTTTAGCTATATGTGAACTTAGTGTTTTTAGGATTTAGAATTTGCTCTGGGTAGATCTTTATTAGATACATCTACGTTAGTTTTAGTTCTAGAAAATAGTTAGCTTACTATTTATTAAAATTAATTTTTTTTTCTAAATCACATTATCTGCATTATTTAATTCGTGGAAAATATATTTCGCATCCAAAAATTCCAAAAAAATACAGTAGGCTAATTTCATTATTTTAATCCACCACCCAATTTTCATAAATTTTGCATTTCATTTGCACGGAATTTTGCATTAAAAAACCCATAAAAGTGAAGATTTTTTATGCATGCATATTATGTCCTAAAGATATAAAAAATATGTTCTGGACTTATCATTGCATAAATCTAAAAAATAGTCTTCTGGATTTTTGAGCTTATTTGCATATTAATATGAATTTTCCACGTTAGGCTAGTTTGACCTTCATATTGACATTCTACATTTTCATTGCTCACTATTTACATTAAAAAATCTAAAAAATATCCTTAGAAACCTAGCAACTAAATGATATGAAAATTAACCTAAGGAGACGGTGGCCTCCCTGAGCTTGACCTTGAGCTTGCCCAAGTAAAAAAATTGGCTGCCATAATTGCATTTAATTAAGTAATCACTTAAGTAGTCTTTTTGAGAAATTACGATTTGCCCGCCTGCAACGAAACAACACATTAAATAATTATCATGAATTAAGATAGAGAATACTCACGTTTTTCGGATGTCATCGTTGCCGGGGAGGCATGACTTAGGTTGATTTTTAGAAAATTTAGAAAGTAGATTTTTCACCTCCCGGGTAGTTTGACCCTCGACCTTCTTGTAAATTTCCTAAATTATTTTTCATTATTTCATTTTATTTCTATATATCTCTCTCTGACATAAATCTTATATTTTTGTGTGAGGGTATGGTGGACCGGAGCGTCTACATTGGAGTCAAGCAACTTAGGTGCATCGAAGGTTGGTTCTTCATGGATTGAGACGATTGAGAAGAACATAAAAATTAAGATTGAGTCGAGTTGTGAGAGAGTGTAGAGTCTAGGGTTTTTATTTCTGCATTTTATTTGATTTTTGTAATTTATTATAATTAATTGCTTATTTCCAATGGATTCTGTTTGGAATCTCATTTGTGTACTAGACAGGACTTTGGACATTCTTTTGCTATTTGTGTGTGTCGAGACCTATTTTACCCTTGTGTAAAGGGCATGCTCGACTTGAGTGGTTCGTAGGGTAGACATGCACTCGTGACTCTTGGAGCATTTACTTAGAATATTTATTGATTGTGCTCATACTCTATTAGGACCACACTTCACATTAATAATATGTACCTTAGATCATTTTATTTAGTAAAATCCGAATCTAATTCTTCCCAACTAATATAACTTTCTGTTAGGAATGTTTTTTGTCAGCTTGCATTTTATTTAAAATATATTTCAATTAATTATTTTTCATCCCACATGGAGAGTGCTGGGAAGCACTGTAAATCTTCTAACTGAGCATATTGTCATTATATTTCACATGCATTGGCTTTTCTCGATTCCTCCCCTTGTTTTCTCACATAACTCTAAAAAGGAATTGGGATTGTACGGTATGCGTGATTATTTTTGCTCACTTAAAAACTTCAATGATAACCATTATAAAATTTGAGGTTGCTAAACAAGCTTACTTAAATAAAAGGATAAAATCAGGAATTGAACTGCAGGAGAGTAACCCCATCCTTGGACACATGTACTTTTGGCTAGAAAGAGTGGGTGAGGACGTAGCCACTAAGGTTAGAGGCCAAATCCCTGGATTTGCCCCCTAAGTCTCCATTTTCTATTCTTGCGGATTTGAGAGCTTTAAGGGCTTACCTTCGACCTTAGACTACATTTCGATTGTGTAAGCTTGATAATCTCTTTAGATGTATGATAATGAATCTTGGCATCCTGAGAAGATCACTCCTTTGATTTGGAGTTATCAAGAGCACCACTGGGCGTAAGATGACACAATGTGTGTAATGGACTCAAGATTATTTTATCACCAACATAAAATTGAAAAGATAATCTATTGGACCTTTGCGGCCTTTATTGTGTGAGTTGGTGAAACTGAGGTTTGAATTTTGTTTACGATGTATGTGTATCAAGATCAAATATCAAAGATCGCACACTTGTGCCTTCACCATCTCTCTTTGATTCATTATCCATGATCTCTTCCCGAACCGCTTGACATTGAGAATATAGGATTGGGGTGATTTCTACTCGGACTTCATGAGCCTCTCACTGAACACCCTAAACCGACCATCCTCATGTGCTCGACATCACTCTCTTCCCAATCCCCCTGGTTCCATGCCAATTCTTCCCATGGAAATACAATCAATAAGTCACTTTTCATTCTCGAGGGTGGTAAAACCCAGACCAACCCTCTCTTCTCTCACCGCATCGAGGAAGACCCTCACCTCGATGCTTCTAGATCAAATTCTTTCGACTCTATTAATTACAGTTCTCTTTATTCTTAAGGCGAAGGAGACGAACCAAAGAACAAGATGCATCCTAAGAAGAACTTTGGTGATGATGGGGATAACAAAAATGACCCGATGTAGCAGGTCCTTGCTCGATTAGCTAGAGATGAGTAGTAGAGTGCGAATCTTATGGATTGTATGTGAGTGATGAATCTCCATTGCATCACCTTTATTCTTCGATTTTAACCTTTAATCCCTAGCTACCTGCATGTATATAACATTAATTTGTACAAAATAACATTCAATATTTATTCTTTTAATATTGCATAAAATACTTTATTTAAAGCCAACATAAATAATAAAGAAAAGAAAATAAAAAGAAACGAACTACCAAAGGTATTGAATGGTCCTAAACACCAAGACCTAGGCAGCATGATGATTGGGTCGACAAGGAATAAAGTAAGGGGAGATAAGGGGCAATAAACACAAGAAACCCTAATTCATAAATGCCCAATAACTCATTTTCATGATCTAGTTTATTCTTTATTATTCATACCTCAAATCAATAAACTTTGTACATGAAAGTTATAGATAAAATTACATAGAAAATTGCAAAATTTATTTTACACTAAAATAATGCAAATTATGCTTTCTACACTCTGAATAAAAATCCAAAACCCAAGCTTCCCAAACATGTGTCTCCTCCACTTGAACTCAAAATTCATCAAAATCACCTTTATTTGTATATAACTTTTTTTTACTATTTAATGAAGGTGATTTCATTTATTTTGGAGTTAAGATGCAAAAGTTAGCTTTTGGACCCCTATTGTAAAATACACCCGAATAAAATATTTATTTTGTTTATTCTTTATATTTTCCATAATCTTATTTTTTTATAATTTTGTAAATATTATTTATAGTATATGTACATAATTAGAATAAAAAAACCATAAAAATTACAATAAAATAAAATAGTATACAAAATACATAGATGAAAAACTATACATATACCTATATAATAGATACATCTATTTAGTTAAGTATATAAATAACTTCAGAAAAATATAATAAAAATATATTTAGTGTATTTAAATAAGCTATAAATATATAACTTATGTATATAACATAATAAAATATAAAATACAAAATTAAAATAAAATACACATTACATAGGCAGATATACCTGTAAATCTACATGTAAAAAGAAACCTAAAATGAACTAAGTTGTAAAAATAAATAAAAATCATTATAAAATAATACATAAAATAGTAATATTTTCATGTTTATTTCTAAAATTAATAAAATCATTTTTTATTTTATCTTGAAATAGCAAACCTTTTATTTGTCATTTTATCTTCTTCTTGGCTGAAGTGGACCAATAAGGAGTGAGTCCACGCTGATCTCGGTCAACTGCTCATCCCTCCCTAGGTCAACATCTGACAAACCCACACCTCGATCTTCCTTGATTTTCCCCAGTGATTATTCCATCATTTTTGATCGAAGTCTTCTTGACTTGTGTCCCTCGATCAATTGACTTTCACACCACATTGATCCCTCGATCGGCGGGTCACTGTATAGATCACTCTTCCCAATCCAACCTTGTAAAGCCTTGAACTGGGTCATCTCTCGGATCCTATATCATAAGATCCGTCTTGTCAAGAGGAAACCAACAGAATTTGTTTCGTGTGAATCAGACTTTATTTCGAATTATTATGATTTTCGGAAGAAAGAGAAATAAGGAGGCTTAAGATGTCATTAACTCGTAATGACCTTCAGTAGGACTAATTAAACATGATTAAAAAAACTAATTATGAATTGATGACCACTAATGATCATTAGCAAACACTAATCAATGGTTAATAAAAGATAAGCAGAAACTACAAGAGTTAAATCATGATTAGTGAAAGTTAATCCTGATTAGCATTAATTAATCATGATTAGATCTAGAACCTTATGGAAAGTTCTAACTTAAGCCTTAAGTTTTGGATAAGACTTGGCCAAAACCATGGGACACTAACCGTGGTTAAGGTCTAAACCATGGTTTACTATCCATGGTTAGTGGTTTTCTAGAGCCTATAAATAGCCCCCCTACCCCCCACCCATTCATTCTCTACGATTTCCACTACCGCCACTACCTCGAGGGCTAGGGTGAGAGATTGGGAGGAGGAGTGGGAGGCAGGGAAGGAGCGCTAGCGAAGCGCTGCTGGAAGAACGAGGAGAAGGTATGATCCTCTCCTAGTTGGCTTTGTAAGTAAACTCTAACTTAAGATAGGTTTTCGATTCATCTTTTCCCAGCTTAGTTTTTGATTCATCTTCCTTTCCAATTCATTTTCTGTTGTGGTTCGAGGAGAAATATGTGTAACACCCTACTTAGGTGCGGACGGCTATGCATGTCAGTGAACCCTGTGATTCGTCACACATTCACTCACCTAAGATGCATGGTGTCTACCGATTCCCATCACTTATAGTTATATTAAATTCTTTCTATTTTGCTTTTATACTTGTTTTGTGAGAGAAATCTGTGTAACACCCTACTTAGGTGAGGGAGGCGATGCAGATCAGTGAACCATGTGATTTGCCACACCTTCACTCATCTAAGAAGCATGGTGTCTACCAATTTTCCATCGCTTGTAGTTCTGTTATGTTCTTTCCGTTTCGTTGTTTCTTTCCTCTCGATGATTTTATAGAGGAAACTCATTTCATTTTTCTTTTGAGAAATGTCCCGATATAAGCGGAAACTCTGCTGAAATTTTCCTAGAAATACGTTCTGATATAAGGGGAAACTATGACAAAATTTTCCTATAAATATCACCCCCTATAAAGGGAAGATCTGCTGAAATTTTAAGAGAAAAATATGTTCCTTGTGTTCTTTGTGTTCTTCATGTGTTCTTCATTCGTTCTTCGCATTCTTGGCACATTTTTAGTGTTTTTAATACAATAATGAAATTCGATCATTAATACAATAATGAAATTAACTCAGCCATGGCCGGTAGGAACCCCGGGTAAATGAGGAGGGTTGCGCGTTAGGTAGCCAACAGCCAGCGCAGGAGAGATAAATTCGTAAATAGTGTTCTTAATGTTCTTCTAAGAACACTATTTATGAATTTATCTCGAAACCGTTCGGATCTTTTAAACATGGATTTAAGCAAACATACAGATTTCGTTGGGGCGTTCCCTACTTGCGACGCGTTGCATCGCCCGAATGCAATGGAAAATTGGCAAGGGCCGCTACGTCGCAGCCTGGATGTAGTTCAAAATTTGCAAGGGTTCTCGCATGAGGAACGCATGCGGGTAAATAAACTAGTTCCGCTGCATCACCGCCCGGATGCAGTCCAAAATTTGCAAGGGTTCTCGCATAATGGACACATGCGAGTAAAGAAGTTAGTCCAAAAGAGATTGCAAAGGAAGTTACAGATTGGTAGTTGGAATATCGATACTTTAACTGGAAAATTGATGGAGATAGTGGATACAATGGAAAGAAGGAAGATTCATATATTATGTCTACAAGAGACTAAATGGGTTGGAGAGAAAGCAAGGGAGATCGAGAAGACACTTTAAACTTTGGTATTCATGTAAAGATAAGGGCAGAAACGGTGTTGGAGTGGTTGTTCATAAAGATTTGAAGGATTGTGTGGTTGAGGTGCAAAGATTTGGGGATCGGATTATTTTGCTAAAGTTGGTGCTTGAAGAAGAAATTCTGAATATCATCTCAGTTTATGCACCGCAAATTGGTTTAGATGAAAGGACTAGACAAGCTTTTTGGGAGGATCTGGATAAGATTTTACAAGGAATCCCACAAAGAGAGATGGTTTGCATAGGTGGAGATCTTAATGGACATGTGGGAAAAGATGTTTCAGGGTATGCAAGTGTGCATGGAGGACATGGTTTTGGGGATAGAAACGAAGAGGGAAAAGTCATTCTGGATTTTGTAACTGCATATGATCTTTTCATAGCAAACACTCTTTTTAAGAAGAGGGAGGAGCATTTAATTACTTATAAGAGTGGCTCAACTAGAACACAGATAGATTACTTTGCGTTGAGGAGAAGAGATCGATTGTGTTGCAAAGATTGCAAAGTAATCCCTGGAGAGAGTTTGACAACCCAACATCGCTTGTTAGTCTTGGATTTACAATAGGGCTGGTAAAGAAAAGGAAGGTTCCTAAGATCACTAGAACTAGGTGGTGGAATCTTCCGCTGAAGCAATCATGCTTCAGGGAGAAGGTTTTAGAAGACTTATCTTGGAATTGTAGCGGTAGTGCAAACGAGATGTGGGAGGCAGTAGCATCTTGTATCTGAAAGGTAGCCAAAGAGATGCTAGGCGAGTCAAAAGGAGGAGCTCCGGGTTAAAAGGAGGCTTGGTGGTGGAGTGAAGGGGTGTTTGCTCAGGAAATCGGTGGTCTTAAGTTCCTCACAAGGCGTGAACTTAGTCGCTGAGCCGACCACACAAAATCCGGAATAAAACAACAATTAACCCACGATAAATATATGCAATAAATATCCAAAAATGTGGAGTTAAAATTTATTATAACTCTACATGTAAATGCGTATAGGTGTAAGTACAGGTAGAGGTCGAACACTGGGAGGCGAATGGTTGTATGTAATGTATCATTCAATTATTCAATCATTGGTTCTTGTCCTTTTATTGTTTTAGTGGGTTTTGGGTTTTGTATTTTTTTATATTTTTGTTTTTATAATTTTTATTTTGTTTTTATATTTTATATTTTCTTTTTATATTTTTAGTTATATAAATATATGTAATATAAAGATATGTATAAAGAGATATATATATATATATATATATAAGAAGAGAGAGAGAGGAGTAATATAGTATATAGATATGTATAGATATAAATGCTTAAAATATATATAGATATAAATTTTTTTAGCTTTTTAATATTTTTCTATTTTTTTTGTTTTTTTCAGGAATATTTCTAATTTTTATGTATTTTTAATTTCCAAAAATGTCCGGAATATAGGACTAAATAAATGGTCGAATATAATTTGGGTTTTAAAATTATAAAATAAACTCCAAAAATTCCCAAATTAATTTTAATACATTAATAATAATATATAGATAATTATAAAAGAGAAAAAATGTATTTTTGGGATTTTTAAGGATTTTTCTATTTTTTGTTGGATTTTGGAGCTTTTTGATTTTTTTGATTTTCTTTTTCATATTTTTAGGGTTTTTTCAATTTCTGGACTCAATATATATATAATTATACCATATATAATTTTTTTGGGATTTTTCAAAAATTTTTTTAATTTTTTTGTATTTTCTAATTTAGACAGTGCAAAAATGACTTCTATTTCATTTTTAATAATTAGGAGAAATGCAAAAAATGCGAAATAAAATATGGGCGTGAACAAGCATGGCATGGAGCACCTATCCTAATTTTCGTGGGTTTTTAGAAGCCATCTAGGTATTTTTAATAAATACATAAAGACACAAAAATATTTAAGCCTGGCAGGGGCATTTTTGCAATTAAAATAAATGGCAGGGGCAGCAGTGCAAAAATTCCAATAGAAATAAACATTTATTTAAACTTTTAGAACTATTTTACAATATTCAAAAATCGCCAGGGGTTACATGCAATTTTTACGCGCCTCACGTGGGACTGCACGTGAGGCGCGGAAGGACCTAAACGCAATTTCAAGAAACACAGGGGTCCTACTGCAAAATTTACAATTATTTTATAACGTGCAACTTTATTTACAACATTAAATATGAAATACGAAAAAGGCGGGGGCTGGATGTGCAAATTACCCCCAATGTGCAAATTACCCCCAATAAGCGCTGAATCGAACGGCTGGTCTTCATCACTAATCCACGTGGCACCTCCACGTGCGCCGATGACGGTTCGCCGCTGGATGGCTGAGATTAGATCAGCCAAGCTGATCTGACGGTCGATGCAGAGCTCCATCCAACGGTGCTGATCTCATCTGGGGCCTTCGTCTTCATCCAACGGCAGAGAGCACCCGTGCAAGAACAGGGAAGAACACCCGCCGGAGCGAGCTTCTTCCGACCCGATCTCGCTCTCCCGCCGATCATCGCTGCTCCTGAAGGTCCCAATCGCTTCCTGGAAGGTGGCTTGATCTGCTGGAGGTGTTGGATCGACCGGAGGCACCCTGGAGCGCCGCCACGAGCTCGAAGAAGGATAGCGGCTCCAGGTACCTCCGCCTGCTTGTAACTCGACTCCTGGTGCGCTTTGGGGCACCTAACCTGCACAGGAAGATAGAAGGGCTCGAGGGCGTCTCCCTCGACCCGGGGTTTGAAGCTGAAGGCACAGGGGTGATGATGGGCGAGGAAGCTCCGGCGAAGGGTGGTGGAGGAGCTTCGTTTCGCGGAACCAGGAAGGCTCCGGTTGATAGGAGGTGACTGGAAGGTGGAGACGGCGATGGGGAAGGAAATGGAGGCGAAATGGTGGCGAGGCACATTCGGAAACACGGTGAAAAGCTCGTCGGAGCAGAGCTCCGACGAACTACGAAACAACTAAACTACGCTAACCTAATAAACGAAACCTAAAACTAATTACATGAATGAAATGCTAGAATCGAAATCTACCTAGAAATATAAAAAACGCATCTCTTATACCTAGGGGCCGCCAGGGAGCAGGGTGGCCGCCGGAGTGCCACCGCGACAAAATTGCCCTCCGCCATGGCTGAATCGAGGTGCTGGGAAGCGCCTCCTGTCACGAGGGCTCCACCAGGAGCTGATTCAAGCTCAAAGAAGGGGGTGAAATTGGCCAAATTCGGCCAAGGAGGAGGGATGAGTTATTTATATACATTCCAAGGGACCCCCAGTAACCGACGATTATTAAGGAATCGGGGCTATGTAGAATGGATCTGAATGATCGGCGGGGATCATGGAGGAAGGGCGAGCAAATCTTGTGAAGTGATTGTTGTTGATGGAGCGATAGATCGAGTGGAAAAAAGGGAAGAAATCAGGGGAAAAGATGGTTCACGTCAAGTCAGGCGGCTGGAGGTCAAGTTGACCGGGGTCAACTCGCGGAGGGACCTGATTGGTCCACCTCAGCCGCTAAACGCCAAAACAGGGAACCTTATTATAAATTGATTTATTTAGCTGAGTAAATGATTTTATTATTTTTTGCTTATAAAATAAAAAATGTGTATTATTTCATGATTTTTATTGAATTTTTCGAGGTGTTTTATTATAGTTTTATTTGAATAATGTGTATATGTATGTATTTACATGTATTTTTATGTATTTTATTTTTAATTTATTTATTTTCTTTTATTATTTTATTGGCTTATTTTTTAAATTTATAACTTATTTTTATGAGTATAAATATATTTTTATTTAATTTTTATGAATTTATTTATATTTTAAAATAAATGTGTTTGTGTATATGTAGGTATGCTTATAGGTATTTTACCTATATATTATATACATTTTATTTATTTAATGAATTTTATTTGTTTTTATTTTGGATTTATATTTTTAATAATATATATATATATAATATACATTATTATAAAAATATAAAAGAATGAAATAATTAAAGAATGCTTTTCCCTTTTTATTTATGTACAACCTTCTCATAGGTATTTTGCCTATGTATTTTGTAGACTTATTTTATTTTACAAAATATTTTAGGTTTTATTCTAATTTTAGTATGTACATGAATTATATACATTATTTACAAAATTCTAAAAATATTATTTTGTAAGAATAATAAATATTGAATAAAATGAATATTTTAGTCAGGTATCATGTACAAGAAGGGCCAAAAACCTAACTTCCATTGATGGACTCCAAAAATTATGAAACCAATTTTATAAAATAGTTCTTGGAATGCTATATACAATTAAAGGTGAGTTTGGGTGATTTGGAGTTTTTATTTGCAAGATATGGGTCTGTGAAGTTGAGATTTTTGCTTTTTATTTTGTGTATAAAATGTACACTGAGTATTATTTTTACACAAACTCAATTTTGTAATTTTATTTACATTATTATCTACAACTTTCATGTACAAAGTTTATCTATTTGATGAATAAATAATTATATACAAAATAGGTGTCAAAAATGCATAAATGGATGAATAAATAAATGAGGTATTTATTATACTGTTGGCCCTTATCTCCCCCTACTTTATTTCTTGTCGACCAATTCCATGCTGCCTTGGTCTCGTGGTTAGGGTCATAAAATATTTGCAATATTTTATTCCTTTTTCTTTTCTTCTCTTTATTCTATAATTTTGGCATTAACAACCTTATTTAATGTAAAATAAATACAATGAATAATGAATGCTATTATGTACAAATTAAGGCTATTTACATGCATTTGCTGGGGTTTTTAAGGCCAAAATGATAGAATAAAGGTGATGAAATGGAGATTCATCACCCCCCTATACTTGCCTTTGCTAGTCCCTAGCAAACACTTATGCAATAAGTACAAAAGAACAAAGAATAAGAAGAAAAGAAAAGGCAAAAATAAAGAATTTAAAGAATAAATTGGATTGATCATGATTATTAAACTTATCTGTACAAAATCAAAGTTTGGAGCTCATGTTAGACCTTGATGTGAAAATGTGTGTGGAACCTGGTAGGGAACCAAATTTAAAACACAACAGCCTTCGAGAGTCACAGAACTTGGTTCAAATCACCTCAATAGCCAGGTCAGAACTAGCCTACATCATACACAAACCCTTATGACTATGAAGCTGACTTGTACGTGTAAGTGATAGAGGCTCTCCCCAACTGAAATGACAAAGAGATTGACTTCTCCAGAATGACAACCCAATGATTCCCTAATCCAACAACTCTTTCCTCGAGGAGCAGGGTATTCCCTTCTAAGTTCAAGTGGCATCCGACTCAAGAGGAGGAGGTAGAGAAAAGAATGGACGGTAGCCAGTGTAGCTACCTATCCTGGGATGCAAGACCAGTGTAGTCAAGTCATCCAGCTGCAGGCTCACATGGTATAACTTTGATGCTCAAGCTTGCTTATTTTCTATATACATACTTTGCAGGCATTTCATTTTTCTACAGGCCTGACCATTTTTTTCAACATACTATTTACAGCAGCATTTACATAAGGACTTTTTCCTCTTGAGCCAGAAGACTATCCCTCTTTTGAAACTTTCTTGCAACCCACAATCTCCTGTCTTTAGACCTCATGGCTATTGGACCAGGTTGGGGTGCACTTCCCTCCCTAGAGGAGGACAAATGTTTCCACCCGTGTGCGTCTCAGACTGGCAAATCCAACCCCCTCACCACTCCAACTGAGTTGAGCCAAGTGAAAGGTGCAAGTGTCCAAGTTAGGTCACGGTCGACAAGAGTCATACATGTGTTTCGAAAAGTTCTAGTTAGTCCACTGAGGTGACTTGAACCCAGCCCTAATTTCTCAAAGAATTAAGTCTGCATAGACCTGAAGTACCTTAAACCTAATTCCCGTAGGGTTCCAGTGCAGTTAGGTGCAGTGAGGTCTAACGAAGCTCCAATCTTCGACTTTATTGGACGAGTTCAATTATCAAGCTCAATCAAAGAATGTGAATGCTATGCAAATGCTATTTACAAATATGCAAAGAATAATGCAAATTTTCAAAGAGTTTTGAAATCAAAGAGATAAATTTTTACACAAAGAATTTTTGCAAATAATTTTGGCACTCAAAGTATAAGATATGTACAACTATTTACACGGGCGTGCCGCTTTATTTTAATGATTTTTAAAGAATTTAGTTTTTATTTAAAGGTATATATGTACACTTATTAAAGAATCTTGTTTATTATATATATGTGACTATTCCTCAAACTTATTTGACACAAATTTTTCAAATAATTTTTGAAAACTATAGTCCAAAATAATTTTTACAATCATTTTTACAAACATGTACACACATTTGAATAATCATTTTGCAAACGTTTTTCAAAACAGTATATATAGATTTTTCAAGATATTTTTGCAACCATTTTTCAAACCATTTGCAAATTATTTTTCAAACATTTTATTTCACACAAAGAAAAGAAATTTTTACAAACCACACATTTTTACACAGGTTGAAAACATGTAACAAAATATTTTCAAAATAGTTTTCAATAAATGTTCACGAAGATTTTCAAACTATTTTTCAAACATTTTGCAAAAAACATTTTCACCTAATTTATTAATCAGTATATACAAAAAGAATTCGAGGAATAATCACATCTCTTTTTATTAAGCGTTTTTAATGGATTTAAAGAATTATTAGTCCTATTATTACAAAAGTACGAGTTATGGCTAAAGTATATACATAGTATATACGACCCCCCTATACTTAGCTTGAGCTATGTCCTCATAGATCGAAAAGAAAAGGGAAGACATAACTCGTACTGAGTATAGACAAGTCTAGAGAACAAGAATAAGAGTCAAAGGAAATAGAAGTTGACCGTCCCCCCTATACTTAGGATCAAGTAATCCTAAGTATAGCAGACTGTACACAAAGCAGGGAGGGTCAAGGGTGGTAATAAACAGATGAACAAATCAGGGGTGCACCCCCCCTATACTTAGGACAAAGTACGTCCTAAGTACAGAAAACTGACACAAAGGGGCGACACCTTTTATTTAGATACAGAAGATAGAAAAGGAAAAGAAGAAAAGAAGAAAAGAAGAGATATTTACAGATTGATGAAAAGATCGTGGAGAATATACACATCACTCCCCCTATACTTAGGGTGAGATATCCCTAAGTATAGGCAAGAACAGGAGTGACGAAAATGTGCAAGGAAAGAACAACTCGATGTGTGCCCCCTATACTTAGGACAAGGTACGTCCTAAGTGTAGACACAAAGATGTGGCGATAGATCTGGGGCACACAGAACATACGGGAGAAAGAATGAAAAAGGTACACATATATACAATCGGTGAAAATCGAGTGAAGTACAGGACGGTGTCTGGTAAGCGACTACCGTACTATCGTCGTCGTCTCCCTGTGAGAACGAGGACGCAGCCATAAGGTGAAAAAGACACCCTGATATGCAGTCAGGTGGGTGTCGGCTACCGAGGACACACAGATCAGAAAGTAAAGTAGGGACCGGTAGCGTGAAGCAGTCAATCGGCACGTATGGTCAACATGAGGGAATATAGCCGATACCGTAAGACCGGGAGGAAGAAAGAGCAGTACAAACTCCTCCGGTCAATCAGAGTCTCAGATAGATATGAAATAAAGCGTATGAGACTGTGTGATGCACGGTGGTGATATAATCTGAAAGTCAGAAGAATACACCGGACAACACCATATGTGGCTCACTCTTGCGAGGGTCCTCAAGGTGAGCAGAATCAGAAAATAATTAGCGTACTCGGCTCCGTGCTCCATCAGAAAGGAGACACAACCAGGGAGGAGACCGGGTTCCTAGAAAATGATGCACTCTCCCGCAGATAACCCTCGGGGAGTAGTACATGCTAGTCAATGAATAATTAGAACAGAAGCTCACCCTTCCAGGGTCATCAAGGAGAGCGGGCTCAAAGGAGCCTGATCCATCAGACGGATCATAGAAACGGTCTCGGTAGGCGACAGATCGGCTACCAGCAGAAGAAACCGTAAAATCGAGAAAGTGTGGCAGCGTCCCGCAAATAACCCTCGGGGAGCAGGCTGCCAACTAGTCATGGGAATAGCAGATACCAGAAGCTTCACCTTGCGAGGACCATCAAGGCGAGCAGACTCAAAGGAGTCTAATCAGATAGGACCCACGATCCGCAGATCGGATACACAACTCGAGATGGGACCAAAAATCATGTATATCAGACGACTCAGTTCCGTGCTCCATCAGAAAGGAGACACAACCAGAAATGGAAATCGAGCGTAAAGAGAGTGTCGCAGTCTCCCGCAGATAGTCCTCAGAGAATACTGCGATTTAGGCAAAGAATAGTCAGAATGTGTCTCTACCTTGCGAGGGTCGTCAAGGAGAGCGGGCTCAAAGGAGCCGGATCCACAGACGGATCCACATAGTGGTCTTAGTAGTCGACAAGGCGGCTACCAACAGAAGAGACCAATCAGATCTGAAATATGTCATAGTCTCCCGCAGATAACCCTCGGGGAGCTATGAACTAGGCATGGAATAATCAGAAAAAGTGGAGCTCTGCCTTGCGAGGACCGTCAAGGAGAGCGGACTCAGATGAGTCCAGTACATGGGCCTCGTGTACCGACAGGTCAGGCACACAATCACAGGGGGAGGCCAATCAAGCATATCATCTGACTCGGTTCCAGGTCCCATCATAATGACGACCAAAGCAGTGAATGAAACCGCAGTCCTAGAAATTATCGCATTCTCCCGCAGACAGTCCTCGGGGAGTAATGTGAGCTAGATCAATGTGGGCCATGGGAATGCTGGCAAGTCATCTCAGGTCCTCAAAAGCAATAAATCATTCAATCATTTGGAGGGCATAAGATCATGCAAGGGAGCAAATAATCATGTTATTCACCAAACATCCCTTGGGTCAATCCAGTCAGCTGAGATGGCACGAAAAATAGTCATGAATCCTCTAAGTGCCAGGGTGGATCAGAGAGTCAGGAGATCAAGGATGGGTCTAATAGGAAGATGAGAGATCATGCAAGGTCCGCACACCTCCATCAGGCACTCCATATCAGAATAAGCAGTCAATCCTCAAAATCTAGGTGGTTGGAACCTCAAGAAAGATAGATCAATCAATACTCATGAAGTCTTCATCGAATTATCGCATCGTATCATATCCTTAATCCGGTGTGCGAGAACTAAAATTCCTCAATAATGCATCACACCTATGCTCTATGCATCATCAAAAATCCTCAATAAGCTCATATGCTTGTATCCAAAATCAAATCCACCAGATCACTCTCCGCAACCTCAACATCATGGCCCGACTTATACAGATAATCAGTATACATAATCCTCGATGCGGGCTTCATCAAAAATGCACAGCATTCCTGGGTAAAGGGAAAGATGATACGGGGGACACGAGGAATATGGATAAGAAGGGTACACAAAGGGAAGTGGAGACTTAAAGTCATACATATGTGAGTCTGCAGCCGGATGACTTGTCTACACTGGTCAAGCAACCTAGGATAGGTAGCTACACTGGCTACCTTTCATTCTCTTATCTACCTCCTCTTCTTGAGTCGGTTGTACTTGAACTTAGAAGGGAATACCACACTTCTGGAGGAAAGAGTTGATGAATTGGGGAATTAGGGTCACCATGTTCGAGAAGACTGACTTTTACCACTTCAGCCGAGAGGAGCTACATATCACTGACATTGTACAAGATAGTCTAATAGTCATAAGGGACTGCGTGTGGCATCGACTTGTTCTGGCCTAGCTTTTGAGGAGACTTGAGCAGAGTCTTGTTGGTCTTAGAGGTTGTTGTATTTCAAATCTGTTTCCCAATAAGGTTCTGATCAAAATTAACTTCCAAGGGTCCGACTAAGCTCCAAACTTTGATTTTATGAAGACAAGTTTGAAAGTTAAAATCAACCCAAGTTCTCTATTTTTCTTTTCTTTATTTTCTTTTCTGCTCTTATAAGCATAAGTGTTTGCTAGGGACTAGCAAAAGCAAGTATAGGGGGGCGATGAATCGCCATTTCATCTCCTTTATTCTTTTATTTTGGCCTTTAATCCCTAGCTAACTGCATGCACACAACATTAATTTGTATAAAATAACATTCATTATTTATTCTTTTAATATTGTATAAAATATTGTATTTAAAACCAAAATAAAAGAAAAAAGAAAAGAAAAGAATTAGAAATGAAATACCAACGGTATTGAATGACCCTAAACCCGAGACCTAGGCATCATGATGACTGGGCCGACAAGGAATAAAGTAGCATGAGATAAGAGCCAATAAACACTAGAAACCCTAATTCATAAATGCCCAATTACTCAGTTTTGGGACCTATTTTATTCTTTATTAGTTATACCTCAAATCAATAAACTTTGTGTATGAAAATTGTATATAAAAATACATAGCAAAATAAAAAAACTTTATTTCACACAAAAATAATGCAAATTGTGCTGTCTACACTCTGAATAAAAATTCAAAACCCAAACTTCCCAGACCTGTATCTCCAAAATTAATCAAAATAACCTTTAATTGTATATAATTTTTTATTTGCTATTTAGTGAAGATGGTTTCATTTAATTTGGAGTTAAGATGCAAAAGTTAGGTTTTGGACCCTTATTGTACACAATACTTGAATAAAATATTCATTTTATTTATTCTTTAAAATTTTCACAATCTTATATTTTTATAATTTTGTAAATATATTTATAGTATGTTACATAATTAGAATAAAAATTACAATAAAATAAAATAGTATACAAAATATATATGTGAATTACTTATACATATACCTATATAATATGCACATCAATTTATTTAAGTGTATAATAACTTCAGAAAAATATAATAAAAATATATTTAAGTCTATTTAAATAAGTTATAAATATATAAATTATGTATATGAAATAATAAAATACAAAATACAAAACAAAAATAAAATATACATTACATACATAAATATACCTGTAAATCTACATGTAAAGAGTGTCCTATAATAAATTTAGTTGTAAAAATAAATAAAAATCATAATAAAATACTGTATAAAATAATATATATTTTTTATGTTTTAACCTAAAATTAATAAAATTATTTGGTATTTTATCTTGAATTAATAAACCTTTTAGTTTTTGTTTTGTCTTCTTCATGGCTGACGTGGACCAATGAGGAGTGAGTCCACATTGACCTCGGTCAACTGCTCACCACTCCCTAGGTCCACGTCTGACAGACCTACACCTCCTTATTCCTCGATTTTTCCATGGTGATTCTTTCATTATTTTTGATCGAAGTCTTCTTGACTTTTGTCCCTCGATCAATGGACTTTCACGCCACATTGATCCCTCGATCGATGGGTTGTTGTATCGATCATTCTTCCCAATACAACCTTGACCTATACATATATCATCGAACCCCATTTGAATTTGATCTCCCTTAACCCCTCAAAATCCACAAAGCTTGTACTGTAAAGCTTCCTGGTGATAGATGGAACACCGGGGACTACTTTGGCGTAGAGGAAGAGGACCCTAGGTTTAAGATCCAAGCTCAGCTGGCAAGCTCTGTCGTGAGCTCCGCTCCAACCTCCTCCAGGTAGGGGGAGCATCTATTGATTGTATTTTTTTTCTATTCATAGGCATATCAATAGAGTAGATTAGGTTTAATTTCCAGTTAATTCTACCTTTATTTCTTTAAAATCATAGTTCACTGGAGCTAAGCTCCGACGAACTCCTTCCTCGTGCTCCGATCAAGCTCCGCTGCATTTTTCGCCTCCATTTCCTTTTCCTTCACCTTCTCTTCACCCTGGACACCTCATACCCCATGAACTTTCTCAGATCATGAGATCTGTTCTCCTCCACCGCTGCATCATCGGAGAATGCCGCCTCGACCCATTTATACTCCATTCCGCTCATCAAGACCTCCAGTGCCTTCCACTTTCTTTATTGGGACTAACAGTGTAGGTATTGGTGGCTGAGGATCCCTGGGGGGTCAATTTTGTTGAAGAACAAGTACTGGAGCTCCCGTCTTCATCGACCTCTAAGGACCTCTCCTGTGGTCCGTTGAGCCATTTGAGCCATCCAACAGGTCCGGGGTGCTTCGTGGCACCCTCATGGCCATTTTGCAGCACCGAAGACCACTGGAGGATGCAACCACATCTGATTGAAGCTCGAAAGACCAGGTGGTCTTCCGTGTTCTTCCAAGCCGCTTCCCTGCCGTCCAATTGTGGCCACTATCCAAATCTAGCAGCAACCATTGGATGCTCGTGCTGCCAACCATCAGATCATTCGCTGTCCTCCAAACCCCAACATCTGTTGCAAACCTCATCGTGCAAGGAGGAGTCGACGCATGTCAAGTGGAAGCTCCCAGTCATTGGATCGTGCTTGTGGGGGTAATTTTACATGCTACCCCTACAGATTTTGTAATTCCTTTTTAGTATTTAAACTTTTGTGTACAGTGTAAAATATTTTGGTATTTTGCATTTAGCCCCATGTACTTGTCATATTTGCACTTAGGCCCAATCCACGTCACCTCACGTGCTTACGTGCGTGAGGGGATTGGGTATTTTACACCTAAGACCTCATATATTTTATATTTCATTTTAGTCCGAATTTTTGGAATATTAGTGTAATATTTTCTGGAAATTTTGCATCTGTCCCACCAACCTTTGTATTAATTGTAAAAATATCCCTCTAGGTATAGATTATTAGAAATATTTGTGGAATTGCTTTTTTGGCCCTAAACTTTTTTGGGGTGTTCGTAAATGATATTACAACTTCAAATATTTACATAAATGCCCTACTAGGTTGTATTTTAGTTTTGTAGACTTTATTTTTTTAATATATAGTTCATGTACCTTAAATTTTGTAGAAAATTAGGATAAATACCTTATATATTATTCTATCACGTATAATTCTATTAAGGCATTTTACCATGTATTTTTATTTATTAAAAATAAAAAACAGAGATATTTTTAACTATTCAGCTTAGAAAAATACAAAAAATATAAAATATTTTGAAAAATCGAAAAAGATATTTGTTTATTATCATATTTTGCATCTACAGACAAAAAATCCCTAAAAATCGAAAAAGAAAAAAATTAAAAATTAAAAAGCTCCAAAATCATTACAAAAATTTTATTTTTTTGGAAAAACCCAAAATATTTATTTCAGTCCCTGAGTTTTATCTATATAATATATTATATATTAAAATAGTTTTGGAAAATTTTGAGTTATTTAGATATTTTTAATTTCCAAAGCATTTTGGCCTATTAATATTAGTTGTTATTTTGCCATATTAATTCAATTAAAAATACAAAAATAGTAAAAATTATAATAAAATATCAAATATAGAGAAAAATATAAAATGGATAAAAATACTGTATTTAATGATTTTTGGGTATTTATAAATATATCTATAAATATAAAATCTCTCTCTCTCTCTATAGCTATATTTACTTTTATTATTATTATTTATAATTATTATAAAAATTACAAATTATAAATTTAAAAAATGAAATAAAATTTATATAATTAAAAACAAATTAAAAATATGAAAACCAAAATAAAAAAATAAATAATTAAAAACCCATAAAAATAAAAATATTCAAAAACTCGAAAATATTTATTGTCTTTCTTAGCCAATTTTATTGTATATTCCGCATTCTTCCTGCGCATTTTATTGTAGGGTTATAATAAATTTTGACCACACTTGCTTGAATTGCTTCATCTTTACATTGTGGGTTTATTATTGAATTACTTCGAGTTTTTTGAGAGGTCACGATGATTGTGTTCCCGCTTTGTGTAGAACATCAGACCCTTGGAAAAACCGAGTTTTCAGGGATATGTGATAGAGGTGGGTGGAATGGACCAACCTATGGTGGATGCTTACAACCTCATAGACAATGAGATAAATAGCTAGCTCACGCCAGTTATTCTACCAGATGCATTTGAGCTAAAGCCTCACTTTCTGGGCTTTTATCGAAGTTTAACGATAATACCACTAAAGATCCATATGCATTACTGAGAGACTTCGAATTGGTGTGTAATGATCACTCGGAAATCGATTAACTAAGATGGAAAAATAATCAAAGGTCATTGTTTTCAACCTATTGATTCGGTCAACGAGAAAAATATAAACAACCACTTAAGAGAAAAAATCAATCAATGAAAAGCAATGTAAGCGGTCTTCGCTATTTAATTTGCCTAGTATAGCGACCAGGGTTGGACACAAGGAGCACAATTAAAGAACCCAGTAGTTGAATTTCGAAAATAAAGGATTTTTTAATGGTTTTTTATTTTTATTTTTTTAAATAAACACACAAGTCACAATACACACACACACACACACTCTCTCTCTTTGTATATTTCAATTATATAAAAAATGTTCATAAAAAACCAGAAAACCAATTTTGCATTTTATATATTTTAAAATATTTTTGGTAATTTTTATAGAATTTTCAGATGTTTTTGTATTTTCCTAAAATTCAAACAGTGTTCAAAATACAAAACGATGCACAAGCTGGAGTAATTTGCATCTTAAAAATATTTTAATGTCCAAAACTCCTGGAAATTATTTTTATGCTAAAGTATAAACTGATCGAATCAGAATTGCACAATCCAGCAGCCTCCCTCACTCATCGATGGATCCGACTCCCTCCCATCCATGGAGACTTCGAGCTTCGCCCACATACTATTCAGGTACTTCCTAAATTTCATGGGCTGGCGACCGAAGAGCCACACCTCCATTTGTTAGAATTCGAAATGATCTGCAGCACAATTCATGACATGCTGGTGACTGAGGACACAATCAAGATGATAGCTTTCCCATTCTCTTTGGTTGACATAGTCGCTTACTGACTGAAACATCTGGGAAGTTTCGTCGACACTTGGGCACAACTCCGGGCCGCATACTTGAAGAAGTATTATCCGCTCGGCCGGACGAACACAACAGGAGCTATGATCAGTAACTTCACAATGATCCCTAATGAACAGTTCCATGAGGCTTGGGACCAATTTAGAGAGCTCATTGATCGGTGTCCACACCATGATATATCCAAGCCCAATCTGGTTCATAGTTTCTTTTGTGGGCTGACACCAGAGCTGCAGGGGCTTGTCAATGCCTCTTGTGGTGGGTCCTATTTTTCCAAGGGTGAAGACGACGTTTGGGCCATCTATGAAGGGATGGCAGAGAACTCGACATTCATGGCCCAAGCCCGAGTCTACACACATCAGAAGCCCCCCAAGGAGCGGGATCATTTCAGAGGATCGCCCGCATCGATGGCGGTCCTCACATTCCGTCAGCAGCTGCAACCCAAGCCGAATCAGCCGCAGCTGACATGGGCATCATTAGTGAGAAGCTGGACCGTCTCGAGATCCTCGAGAAGAAGCAGATGCAAGGACTGGCCCAGATGGACCAGATGAACGAGACAATGAGTGACCTGAAGATGCAGATTCTTTACGTCCAGGAGGCACAAACATCTTCTCATCAGCCTCCTAGGTCACAAGCTGATCCCAGCAGTAGCAGCTCAACTCAGCCCTCTGCCTCGTACTGCCAGGTCAACCACATTCAGGCAGAGCCGGTCCCGCTATTGCAGTACTACCCATCGCAGCCACCATCTCAGGACACTCAGATGATGGTCTATCAGCCGGATTAGCCACTGGCGGTTCTATCTCCACCATCCTTCGAGCAGGAGCCATTGATGGAAGTCAATTGGGTATGGTACGACCGCTACCCGCAGCTCGGGATTCGTCGCGATCACCCCGGATTCTGTTGGACCACTAGTGGCACCTCTTCCCAGCAGCAGCCTCCGGCTCAGGGATATCAGAACAACCAGCAGTAGCAGCAGTAGCCCCAGTATGCCCACCAGCAGAACCAGCATGGTCCTCATCCCGCCTATCACAACCAGCAGTGGAGGCAACGTCAGCAGCCTCAGCAGTCATACACCCATCCTCCCCAGTACCAGCAGCATCAGCCTAACTTCCAGCAGGGGAACACTTCCGGTTCTCAGGTTCCCACCTTCGAGAACCCATCTCTCGAGTACGTCGCCCATTTGATTTATGACCATCAGGCATCCTACCGGTGAGACATGGACGAGTTCTGGCAGGAGGTGAGGGATTTAATCAAGGGTAAAGCTGCCATACCAGCTCAGATTGAACCAAATCCGAACAATCTGAAGAGGAAGTCTGAGCAGGTACAGTTTACAGAGGATACTTCTCCTAGTGATTATTCGAGTAACATGTCTTCTTCTTTGTATGATGCTGATTTTGTGAGTACTAGGAGCGGTAGGATGCCAGCCGGCGGTGCCTCATCTGAGAGACGACCACATGTAGAACCACGAGCGCCAGATGGGAAGAGTAGCTGTGCTGATGCCACTGATGATGCAGAAGACGGTGGTGCTGATGCCACAAATGATGGAGTTCCAGACGACGGTACTGAGGCCATCGTGATACCAAATGCAGACGGTGGTACTGATGCCACCATTTTTGATGCAGAGCCAGAGTGCGGAGCTGATGCCGCGAAGACAAGTGCCGTTGGTGGTGCTGAGGCCACCACTTCCACTTTTGTTGAGCTCCCACATGTTGTGTTGCCACCTTTTGTATCTAAGGACTATGGTAACAACAAAAAGAACAAAAATATGAATAAAGGAAAGGTTTCTGTTTACACTTCAGATCCATATGTGTTGAATGTTGATCATGGTATGGATTCTAATCCTTCACAGGCGCAGGAACCTCTTCCTAGTCCTCCATCTGCGGAGGCCCCTACTATCCCTTTCCCCGAAGCACTTCGCTGGGCGAAGGGGAATAAAAGAGAAAATTCCAAAAAGAACCAGCAGGTAGAGTTCAGCAACCAGATGATTGATAGATTCCACATTCAGCTGACTCTACGGGAAGCATTTGAGCACGTCCCCTTCTTCAAAAAGAACTTGAAAGAAAAAACTACAGTCCGCAGGAAGAGGAGGTACAGAGATCAAATCCATGTGCTCACCCAGGACACTTGCTGCACCATTCAGAATAAACTGCCGGCCAAGAGACCAGATGCAGGAGCTCCCTATGTCAGATGCGAGATTCCAGAGCAGCAGTTTGATCGTACTCTATTAGACAACGGCTCTTCTATCAACCTTCTTCCGGCAGCCTTACTCGACTGATTCGAGTTTGGTCCTCTTCTTAGGAGCAGGACAGTCCTTCAGTTTGTTGATAGGTCGACTAAGAGGTCGAAGGGGTTGTTGAGAGATGTGGTCGTTACCATTCAGGGCCTGAAATTCCCGTGGACTTTGTTGTATTGGACATGGAGATCCCTGAGTCGGTAACCGATGCCCCCATCATACTTGGACGTCCGTTCTTGGCCACAGCCAAGGCGGTGACCGATCATGATAGTGGGAAGGTATGTTTTTACGTAGAGGGCGAAACCATACAAATAGAGATGATCGAGGAAACCAGAGCGAGAGAATTAGAATGCTCGGAGCAGTCCAGCGAAGCCGCGTAGATGACAGAGGAAGAGCTAGACATCCACCAGGAGTGTGACTTTGTGATGACAGATGATGAATCCAATTGGACAGATCCCGTAGCACAGGCCCTCGCCTTTCCTACAGATTCACCGTACTTACGGCTTATGGCAGTTGAGAGCCTGGAGAGCACACCCCTGGATGAGGATACCGTTGAGGCTGACAGTGTTGGGATGAGTGGTGATGATGATTTTTAGTCTTGTTCTTCTAGTTCAGATCCCTCAGACTCAGACATTGATTGGATGATTATTTGCCGTATCTGATTCCTTCTGAGCTGACAGCTAAGACGGAGTGCGAGGCAGTACAGTTTATTGATGATTTAGCAGGCCTCCCTTCGTCAGATGTTCATTTGCAGCGAGAGTTCTCCCATGCAGACCTGGTAGCTTTTACACAGACATATCATAAGCCAGATCTGCCACATCCCAGTTGTCCAGAAATGAAACCCTTGCCGCATTCGCTGAAGTATAGATTCCTTGCGGGTGAGCCAGATATGTACCCAGTCATTATCTCAGCAGGTTTGACTGGAGAGCAAGAATCTCGTCTGATGGAGGTTCTTGAGAGAAACCGCAAGGCGATAGGATGGAGTATATATGATCTCTAGGGGATTAGTCCGGCTCTGTGCTCCCACCACATCTATCTTGAGGGGGACGCTAGGCCGTCGCGTGAGTTCCAGTGACGGCTGAACCCGAATCTTCGAGATATGGTCATGAAGGAAATATCGAGGTGGTGGAGCGCCGATTTTATCTACCCCATCTCCGACTCCAAGTGGGTTAGTTCATTACATGTGGTACCCAAGAAGATGGGTATCACTACAGTTGTGAGTGAGTCTGGAGAGGAGATCGCTACCCGAGTACCCACTTCTTGGAGGGTCTGTGTGGACTACAAACGATTGAATGATGCCACCAAGAAGGATCATTTCACACTGCCATTCATTGATCAGATTATCGAGCGGCTAGCTGGAAAGAGTCACTATTGTTTTCTTGATGGGTACTCCGGATATAATCAAGTGTCCATCGCGCCCGAAGATCAGGAGAAAACGACATTCACCTGTCTGTTTGGGACGTATGCTTTCAGACGGATGCCCTTTGGTCTATGTAACGCTCCGGCGACATTCTGAAGGTGCATGTTGTCCATTTTCTTGGACACGGTGGGTGACTGCTTAGAGGTCTTCATGGATGACTTCTCGGTCTATGGCGACGTGTTCGATGCTTGTCTTGACTGCCTAGACCATGTGCTTCAGCGAAGCATAGAGGTCAACCTTGTCTTGTCTTGGGAGAAGAGTCACTTCATGGTGACTCAAGGGACGGTCCTTGGTCCTATCATCTCCAATAGGGGCATGGAGGTTGATCCGGCCAAGGTGGATATCATTAGAAAACTCAATCCGCCGTCCAATCTACGTCAATTGCGGTCTTTTCTAGGGCATGTCGGTTTCTACCGACGGTTCATTCAGGACTTCAGTCGTATTTCCCGACCGCTTACTGATTTGCTGACGAAAGACACCGAGTTCATTATAGATGATAAGTGTCTTGCGTCTTTTGAGACTCTCAAGAGTATGGTTGTCACGGCTCCTGTCCTTCAGCCACCCAATTGGTCTCTCCCATTCGAGATCATGACGGACGCTTCTGATTTTGCCATTAGGACTGTGCTTGGACAGAGGAGGGATGGATTGCAATTTGCCATTCACTACGCCAGCCGGACTTTGGATGCCGCCCAACGGAATTATAATGTGACATAGAAAGAGATGCTGGCTGTAGTCTTTGCTTTGGATAAGTACAGATCATATATTCTCGGATCGAGAGTGACAATCTACACAGATCACATCGCCATCCGGTACTTAATTGCCAAGAAGGATGCCAAAGCACGCCTTACCGGATGGATCCTTCTGCTCCAGGAGTTTGATATTGAGATTAAGGATAAGCCTGGAGTCAAGAATGTGGTGGCGGATCATCTCTCCCGCTTAGAGAACCTTGAGGAATCTGATCCCAGCGCACCTATCACAGAGACGTTTCCAGATGAGGCGATCTTGGCTATCACCTCGCTCCCATGGTATGATGACATTGTGAACTATCCTGTTGCCAAGACGGTTCCACAAGGTTGTCCCAGGCAGAAACTTGAGACCTTCCTGGCGAAGGCCAAGTTTTACCATTGGGAGGATCCCGTCCTTTATCATGAAGGAGGGGACGACATCTGGAGGAGGTGCATTTCTTAAGAAGATCAACATAGCATCCTCACATACTGCCACAAGCTTGAGGTACGAGGACATCATTCTGGGAGACGGACAGCCCAAAAGGTGCTTCAATCCGGCCTATGGTGGCCTACTCTCTTCAAGGACTCAGATGAGTTCGTGAAGAGATGCACTGACTGTCAGAAGATGGGTAGTTGCGGACAGAGAGACATGATGCCCATGCAACCCATTCACTTTTAGAAGGTTTTTGATGCATGGGGGATTGATTTCATGGGCCCATTTCCTAAGAGTCAGGGATTCGAGCACATTTTTCTCGCTGTAGATTATGTCAGCCAATGGGTTGAGGCCATCCCCGCCTGAGCCGCAGATGCTAAGACCGTGTGTCGATTTTTGAGGAAAAATATCATTTCACGGTTCGGGGTACCTAGAGTCTTGATTTCAGATGGGGGGTCTCACTTCATCAATGACAAGGTTAGGGCCCTTGCAGATGAGTTCGGCATTGACCATCGTGTCGCCACATCGTATCACCCTCAGACTAATGGTCTTGCCGAAGTATCGATTAGGGAGATCAAGACTATCCTACAGAAGGTTGTCCGCCCAGACCGAAAGGATTGGTCACAGCTTTTGGACTCGGTGTTGTGGGCCAATCGAACTTCCTTCAAGAATCCATCAGGGATATCTCCCTTTCGACTCGTCTATGGCAAGCCGTGCCATCTACCAGTGGAAATAAAGCACAAGTCACTTTAGGCAGTCACTGAGTTATTGTTGGATCCCGAGAGTATAGGAGAACAGAGGAGAGCAGAGTTGGCAACCCTGGAAGAACTGAGAGATACAACCTTTTCGAGCAGCCTACAGTACAAGGAAAAAGTGAAAACATGGCACGATTCTCACATCAGCCATAAACCGTTTGAGCCAGATCAGCGCGTATGGTTGTTCGATTCCAGGCTGAAATTATTTCCAGGGAAATTACAGAGCAGGTGGAAAGGTCCTTATGTGGTCAGGAAGGTACATGACAATGGCAGTATTGACATATACGAGCCTTCATCTTCTTCTACCTTCCGTGTTAACAGTCAGCGCCTGAAGCTATATCTAGATCATGATCCGCCGACCGTTGACGTTGCCCCCATTCTTCTGGTATGAGATGTGTTCTTTGACTCAAATCATTCGCATCTCATACATGGTGATCAATTCCATCTTCCGATGTATAGATCTATCTGTCCATATCACTCTTTCATATGTTGATATCTGTTCTTCTTTTCTTCTTTTCTTCTTTTCCTTTTCTATTTTCTTTATCTATCAAAAAGGTGTCGCCCCTTGTTGTCAGTTTTCTATATTTAGGACGTACTTTGTCCTAAGTATAGGGGGGTGTACACCCCGGGTATTTTATTCTTTGATCCTCTCTTTTGTCTCCTCTTCTTGTCTATACTTAGGGATATCTTACCCTAAGTATAGGGGGAGACAATCTGAGTACGATCTGTTCATTCCCACCCTTGACCCTCCCTGCGTTGTGTACAGTCTGCTATACTTAGGATTATTTGATCCTAGGTATAGGGGGGACGGTCAAATTCTCATTCGTTTATCTGCTCATTCATTACTTTATTTATTCTTTAGATTTGCCTATACTCAATACGAGTTATATCTTCTCTTTTCTCTCTAATCTATGAGGACATAGCTCAAGCTAAGTATAGGGGGGTCGTATATACTACGTATATACTTTAGCCATAACTCGTACTTTCGTATAAAAGCCGTAATAAAAAGATGTTTCATTCCTCAAATTCTTTTTGTATCTACTGAGTAATAAATCAGGTGAAAATGCTTTTTGCAAAATGTTTGAAAAATAGTTTGAAAATCTTTGTGAAAATCTTTTGAAAACTATTTTGAAAACGTTTTGTTACATGTTTTCAACCTTTGTAAAAATGTGTGGTTTGTAAAATTTTGTTTCTTTGTGTGAAATAAAATGTTTGAAAAATGATTTGCAAATGGTTTGAAAAATGATTGCAAAAACATTCTGAAAAATCTATCTATACTGTTTGAAAACCTTTGCAAAATGATTTTCAAATTGGTGTACATGTTTGTAAAATGTTTGTAAAAATTATTTTGGACTATAGTTTTCAAAATTGTTTGGAAAACATGTGTCAAATAAGTTTGAGGAATACATACATCACACCAAAATCCATTATATGTATATACCTATAAAATTGATCACTTACCTTGTAAATTCTTAAAATCCACTTCTTGTATATAAGAAGCACTCCCATGTAAATATTTTTCACCTAGTTTTTATCCAAAATATTTTGTTTTCAAAAATTTCAAAAACATTTGAAAAATTAAAAATCCAAAAAACATTTGAAAAATCCTTTTAAAAATACAAAAAAAATGCATATGCATCATCATCATCTTTTCAAAAATCCATAAAAAGTTCAAAATCTTTGAAAATTGCATCACAAAAATATTTTCTGCATATCATCGCATAGCATGAGCATTTTTCGGATTGAGTTTGATAGTTGAACAAGTCTAAATAAAATCCGAAGATTGGAGCTTGATTGGACCTTAAAATCTACCTAATAACAGGAACCTTATAGGAATTGGGTTTGAGGTACTTCAGGTCTAGTTGACTTAATTCTTTGAGGATCACGAGACTTGGTTCAATGGATTCTTGACTACCTAAGTAGAGTATTTCGAAACACACACACGACTCTTGTTGATAATGACCTAACTTGGACACCTGCACCTTTCACATGGCTCGACTCAGTTGGAGTGGTGAGGGGATTGGATTTGCCGGTAAGAGACGCACACAAGTGGAAACACTTGTCCTCCTCTAGGGAGGGAAGTGCACCCCAACCCATCCAGTGATGAGGAAGTCTAAAGACAGGAGAGTGTAGGTTGCAATAAAGCTTCAAAAGAGGGATAGTCTACTGGCTCAAGAGGAAAAACTCCCTATGTAAATGCTGCTGTGAATAGTATTTCAAAAAAAAAAGGCCAGGCTTGTACAAAAATAAAATGCCTGCAAAGTATGTACAAATGTTGTAAAGTCAATAAGCAAGCTTGAGTTCCAAAGTCATATCATGTGAGCCTACAACTGGATGACTTGACTACACTGGTCTTGCATCCTAGGATAGGTAGCTACACTGGCTACCGTCCATTCTTCTCTTCACCCCCTCCTCTTGAGTTGGTTGCCACTTGAACTTAGAAGGGAATACCCCGCTCCTCGAGGATGGAGTTGTTGGATTGGGGAATCATTGGATTGTTGTACTGGAGAAGTCAGTTTCTTTTCCATTCTAGTGGGGAGGGCCACTATCACTTGCACTGTACAAGTCAGATTCATAGTCGTAAGGGTTTGCGTATAAGTTGAGATATTTTTGACCTGGCTATTGAGGAGACTTGAACAGAGTTTTGGGATTCTCAAGGACTGTTGGATTTCAAATCTGGTTCTCATTAACGTTCCGCCCGCACTAAAATTCCAAAGGACCAACTTAAGCTCCAAACTTTGATTTTGTGAAGACAAGTTTGACAATCAAGTTTAGTCCATCTTTCTTCTTTTTCTTTTCTTTATTTTTCTTTCTGCACTTATTGCATAAGTGTTTGCTAGGGACTAGCAAAGGTAAAGTATAGGGGGATGATGAATCCATATTTCATCATCTTTATTCTATTATTTTGACCTCAAAAACCCAAGTAAATGCGTGTGAATACCATTAAATACATCATCTTAGCATTCATGCATGTGCATGTAAATAGTGTATAAAATACTGTAATTAAAGCCAAAATTATAGAATAAATATAAGAAAAGAAAAAGAATAAAATATTGTAAATATTTTATAACCCGAAACCCCGAGACCTAGGCATCTTGATGAATAGGTCGACAAGGAATAAAGTAGGGGGAGATAAGGGCCAAATACCTATTCATTTTATCCATTCTTTATTCATTTTGGGACCTATTTTTGGTTCCATTTTTTATACCTCAAATAAAGAAACTTTGTAAATGAAAGTTGTAGATAATTAAATAAATAAAAAAAAATTGATTTCATTCAGAAATAATGTACAATTAAAAAGTTATGGTCTGAATAAAATTCCAGAATCCCAACTTCCCAGACCCGTATCTCACAAATAAAAATTCCAAATGCATCAAACTCACTTTAATTGTATGTAATTTAAAATAAGCTATTTAATGGCAATGGTTTCGTATTTGGCGGAGCTACGGTTTGAAAGTTGAGTTTTGGACCCTTATTGTATACTTGTATAGATTAAAATATTCAATTTATTATTTATTCATTATTTTTATAATTCTATATTTTTATAATTTTATAAATATTATTTATAATATATATGTACATTAAAATATGAATAAAATACAAAAGAAATACAAAATAAAATACTTGTATATAAAAGACATAGGTATTATACCTATACATATACCTATATAATACATACTTATATTTTATTAAGTATATAAAATACTTCATAAAAATGAAATAAAAATATTTTTAAGTGTATACAATTATTTTATAAATTTATAAAATAATAAACAAAAATAAATAAATTAAAAAAAATAAAAATAAAGTAATAAAATATATAGGTCTATGTACCTACAAAAGTCTAAAAAGGGAACTTGTAAATTAACACCTCATAAAAATAAATAAAAATCACTATAAAATACTTTATAAAATTTTAAACTTTTTTTATTTTATAACCTAAAAATAATAAAATCATTTTCGATTTTTAAATGATTTAATAGGTATTTTTCCAGGGGTTTTTCCTGGTTGGTCCACGTGGACCAACCAGGGGGCAATCTTCGTTGACCATGGTCAACTGTCTGCCCTCCACCCCTGTAGCATGTTAGAACCTCGGTTGTCACCATTTTTGTCGATTTTTACAGGCTTCATCTTGCACATTTTGAGATCGACTCCTTCACGACTTTTGACTCTCGATACTTGGTCTATCACGCCCAGTGTTTATCTCGAGGATTGGATCATCATGTCGCCCGATATACCTTGGTCTTTGGAGCGCCATAGTCATAGAGTCAAACCACATAAAACGCACCCTCGACTTCAATTCGAATTTTGAACGCCTCTTCCATAGGAATAGCTCCCCTTTTCGTTCCCAATCGCAAGGAGAAGGTGACAGCTCCCCTTTGCGACCTTCGGGCGGGTCGAGCGACGCCTGAGGTGCTTCCACCACCTCCCCCGTTGCCGACGGTCGAGGTATCCTTCCCTCCGGTGATCCACCGTCGAGGCAGCCCCATTTTCCTTTATTTTCTTTCGCATTTTACTCGCTGTATCCTTAGGATCAAAAGCCCTTTCGAAATTTCCATGTCCATCGATTAAATCAACCAGTTGACCCCCCTCGTCGGAGTGCACCTCCGGCCGAGTTCTCCCTCCATCGTATCACGCCACCACCGCCACTCCGCGGGGTCCAGGCATTTTACCCTGGACCCTCTCACTTCTTTCTACTGGTCAAAGGGCTTTGACTAGAGCCTGGGCTCATTTTGTGCTTCGTCGAAGTTCAGTGGAGCTCCATAGCTCCGCCGCCCTCTTCCGCGAGCCTCGGCCACCGCCGAGGTGTTCTGGAGCCATCAAGAGATAGAGGACCCCTGCAGGAAGAGCCGCAACCATTTTGGGACCTTCACGACCGCCGAAGGTCGGAGTTCGAGCCGGGAGAAGGTCGCTTTGCCGCACCTTCGTCCTTGTTCTTCCTCCCGCCTTCATCGCCGTTCGATCAAGGGCGCCTTCCAGGCGCTACAGCTGCCGTTGGATTCGCCACGCCCCCAGCCGTCCGATCTTCATCGTTGATCTAATCGTGACCGTTGGCGGCCGAAGCGTCATCGCGCAAGGAGGAGCTGACACGTGTCTAAGTGAATGCATTTGAGCCGTCCGCCTCCACGCTAGCCTGGGTATTTTACAACTTTTACCCCAGGCAATTTTGTAATTAATTAGTAGTACTCAAACTTTCATTTGCTGCTTTAAAAGGTCTTGTAATAATTATATTTAGGCCCCTGAACTTTATATATTTACACCTAGGTCCTGGCCACGTCACCTCACATGACCAGTTCACGTGAGGCGTGGGGCATTTTGCATAGGACCCCCTGTGGGTTTGGATATTTAGTTTTAGTCCAAGGATTTAAATATTAAGTGTAAAACTTTTGGTTATTTTGCATTAAGGCCCCCGAATTTTGGAAATTACAGACAGGTCCTTCCTAGGCGCGTGCTAGTCATGTGCTTGCTTGGGTATTTTGCAGGTGTACCCCTACGGGTTTGGTTATTTGTATTTGGTCCATTAAATGCGATATTTAGTTATATATTTTGCGTAAAAATTACAACTTGGCCCCTGGATGTTTGTTTATTTGCACTTATACCCCTGTCAGGCCTTATATTTTTGCTTGCTTTCCCTATTTATTTAGAGCATCATTTTAACTCGAAAAATTACTAAAATTTAACTTAGGATCCTGTTGCGTTTCTCATTCACGCCATATTTTTCATTTCATTTTTGTTGCATTTTAGTATTAATTAAAAAAAACATGCATTTTTGCTAATGTTTGCATTAGAAAATACCAAAAAAATATTAAAACCCCTTGAAAAATTCCTAAAAAATTACCTAAAGTCTATTTTAGTGTCTTTTAATTACTGACCAAAAATCACTAAAAATTCCACTACAAAAACCTTAAAAATAAGAAAACCCCTAAAAACTTCATAAAAATCTAAAAAATTCTAGAAAAACCCTAAAAATATAAACTCAGTTTCTGTTGCTTCTTTATTTTATTGTCTTTTATTCAAAATTAGTTTGGGAAAATTTTGTTACTGTTTGCTATTTTCATTCCCATATTAACTCCAGCCAGCCATTTTGTTCATTGTTTTCTTGTATTTTGGCTTTTTAAAAATAACAAAAATATTCTGAAAAATCCCCAAAAATCACAAAAACATTATAAAATCATAAAAAGACCAAAACAATTTATTTCCTGATTTTTGAGCATTTTGCCTTATTTTTATAAATACCTTATCACCTCTTTTCTTACATTATATATATATATATTCTAATTTATAAAAACAAAAAAATATATAAAATATAAAAATAAAATAAAAAAATCAGAAAATAAAATCAATATACAAAATTAAAAATTAAATTAAATAAAAAAATCAGAAATTAAGAACCCACAAAAACATTTGCATCTTATAGAGAATTAATCACATCACATTTTTGTGCATCATTGCTTGATCTATCCTGCCTTGCTCCCTGTGTTCGACCTCTACATACTTACACCTATACACCTTTTTATGTAGAGTTAATAATAAATTTTGACTCCACATTTATTTTTCATTGCTTGATTCATATCTTGTGGGTTCATTGTTGACTTTAGTTCGGGATTTCTGAGTAGTCGACACTTCGACTGAGTTCCTGCCTTGTGTGAAACTTAAGACCACCAAATTTCGGCTAAATCAGGTAGTCAAGATGCAACTATCTGCCCCTTCTACACTACATGCACCTATACATCAAGTCCACCTCGTACAAGAGCAAGCACAGAGGCCTCAGAGCAGTTGGGTTGAGGAGCAGCAGTACACTCAACAGGAGCAGCACACACCACCACAGGTGGAGTCAGTCTACGAGGAGCCTCTGTAGGTGTTTAAGATCAACTGGTTGGGGTACAACATGACCTCATCAGCAGACAATCAGGAATAGGGAGCGGTTAGCGACACTGAACCTCCCTAGCTTACCAGGGCACAAGCTCCGTCCCCATACCGTGCTATGTACAATCCACTTTAGGACAAGGGTACCAGCCTCAACACCACCCCCACCACCGGCAAGGTACTTTCTACTTGAGCCAGCAGGGTCCACCACCACCTTACACCTCACAGTTCCCCACAATAGCAATAGCGGTAGGGCCAGCATGGCCAATACAAACAATAGTATCACCCATCCTCCAGCCAACAACAACAACAATAGACCCCACCCATAAGCGATTTGGGGTCCCTCACCTTGGTCATTCAATTATTGACATATACGGTTCATCAGATGAAGAATGATTATCATGACATGAGGAAGATCTCAATCGTATCTCATATGTCACCAACCACATTTCTCTCGTGAAGAGAAGACCATAACCATACATGATCGATCAAGGGAACATGATGACATAGCCCTCGTGTCCACATTTGATCACACCTATGGGGATGAAGAGGAGGAGAGGAAGCCAACACCAATAATGGAGCACCAAACCACCATGAAGTCAAGTGAGTCTGAATCTGAGGAGGAGGACACATCACATCAGCAACAACCCGCACAACAACATCAATCATTTTCTTTTCAGAGTACAAGTTAGAGTCCTATTATCAGTCTGTATCCGAGTCATGTACATTATTCTGCTTTCAATAAAAGTGATATTTCAGTTTCTGAATTTGATCATTCAATTCTTTTCCTCCACGCACTAATGGCTATAAAGAGGAAAAATTTAAATGAAAAAAATGACGAAGAGATGGCCCGAATCTGCAAAGAAAATATCAAGGTCACTTTATCTTTAGATGAAATGATGGAGAGAGACCTTGCATTCAGAAAATATTGTAAGATGCGATGCACACCAACTGGGGCAACATCAAGAACTCAAGCTGAATAAAGAAGCATGTTCTCTCTATCGCCATATCTCATCTAATCCGTAATGAGCTCCCTAGAAAGAAGATGGACATGGGTGCACACTTCATGACAAGTCAGATCAATGACATCAAGTTTGCAAGAACCTCGTTAGATAACGGATCCTCCATCAATCTCCTGCCCACTACACTCTTTGAGCATCTGAATATGGGCCCTCTTGATAAGTCAAGAGACATACTTCAATTTGTAGATACATCAACTAAGAGACCCATGGGCGAGGCCAAGAACGTTGTGACCAACATCGAGGGACATGATTATCATGTGGACTTCACCACCCTAGACATGGATGTCCCTAAAAATGGGAAGGATTCTCTGATGATTTTAGGGCGGTCCTTCCTTAGGACTGCAGGAGCCCTATTTGACTACACTTCTGGGAAGATCCAGTTCGGAGATGTTGGGATAGAAATGAAGCAGACAAGATTTCAGAGGCATGACTTGGAATCCAACCTTGAGTCTGAGGCAGATTACAACACAATTACTATAGTTGGTTTTTGAAGACAAAACCGATCACAGTAGAAAAATCCCTCTCATCCGGAGAGTACATTGCCAGCGTTGTATTTTGTCAGCTCATTCAAGACAACAATGTCTATGCATCCCCCTATACTCCAGGAGATTCAGAGGCCTATTCCATTTCTCTCATGACAATTCAGGGTGAGGAAGATGGGTCGGATGTAGCTTTTGTCGAAATAAGACATATGTTTGGCAATTCGACCCCTAAAGCCATTCAATTGGTGTCAATAGAAACTGTACGATATCCAACCACAACAGCCGCACAATCAGAATCAACAAGAATAGAGCCAGGTTTCTTGAATTATACCAATCTATCTGAGCTCAAACCATTGCCCCCACTCTCAAATATACCTCCCTTGTAGAACCTAAGGGAAAGTTACCGATCATCATCAGCTCACGTCTGACCGAAGAGCAGGAACTCCGCCTGCTAGAGTTATTAGATTAAAACTACAAGGCCATAGATGGAGATTGTCGGATCTCCAAGGGATTAACCATGCTCTTTGTTCATACCATATTTACCTTAAATAGAATGCCAAGCCCTCCAGTGAATTCCAGGGTAAATTGAATCCAAATTTATGGGAAGTGGTGAAGATGGAGATAGAAAAATAGTGTAGAGAGGGATTCATTTATCCCATATCGAACTTCAAGTGGGTGGCAACTTTACACGTAATCTCGAAAAAGTTAGGACATCATATCATCACCAACGAGGAGTGTGAGGAGATCACAACATGGGTACCCATGTCATGGTGCGTATGTGTGGACTACATGTGCTTGAATGTAATGACAAAGAAGGAACACTTCCCATTGACATTTATTGATCAGATATCATAGAGACTGAATGGGAGTGAATATTTATGCTTTCTAGACGGGTACTCAGGCTACAATCAAGTAGGCATCACTCCCGATGACCACAAAAAGACAATACTTACTTGTCCTTCTGGTACTTATGCTTTTAGGTGCATGCCTTTTGGGATCTACAACATCCCATACACGTTTCAACAATGCATGATTGTTGTATTTGCTAAAATGATTGGGGATTTCCTTTAAGTCTTTGTGGATGGCTTATCAGTTCGTGGTGATTCATTCAATGATTTGTCTTGTGCACATGGATCGAGTCCTCAAGAAGTGTAGGGAAGTGAATCCGGTGCTCTCCTAGATAAAAAGTCACTTCATGGTGACGTAAGGCATCATGTTGAGGCATGTCATCTCCAATAAGGGAATGGAGGATGACCCAACCTAGGCGGATGCGATCAAGAAACTCGAGCCACCAACCACCATAAAACAAGTGCGGTATTTTCCAAGACATGTCGGATTTTATAGAAGATTTATCAATTTTTTTTCTAAAATTACATGACCATTTACTAAGATCTTAGGGAAAGACACTGAGTTCATTGTAGATCATAAGTGTCTTGAGGCCTTCGAGTTACTCAAAAGTAATATCATAGAGACTCCCATCCTACAAGGCCCTGATCGATCTCTTCCCTTTGAGATCATGACTGATGCTTCCGATTTTATAGTAGGGTCTATGTTAGGAGAAAGGAGAGATGGAGTCCCTTATGCTATTCACTACGCAAGCAATGTTTTGGATCTAGCTCAGAAGAGCTATACTGTAACAGAAAAGGAGGTGCTTGTCATAGTATTTGCCTTGGAAAAATTCAAATATCTACTTCTTGGATCTAAGGTGATAGAGTTTATAGATCACTCAACCATCTGGTATCTAATGGCAAAGAAAGATGCAAAAATGTGTCTTCTTAGATGGATTCTTCTCCTCCAGAAATTTGATCTGGAAATTAAAGACAAGCCTGTAGTGAATAATGTGGTGGCTGACCATCTATCCCAGGTCGAGAAAAATAAAGCTCCTGAATCAGATCCGATCCGAGAATCCTTCCCATACGAGTCAATTTGTGTTATTGACTCTCTACCATGACATGCCAATATGATTAACTATCTATTCTCCAAGATAGTTCCCCAAGGTTGGCCCAAGAACAAAATTGACTGACTAAAGTCAGAATCCATATACTACCATTGGGAGGATCTGTTCCTTTTCTTCAAAGGACCGGATTGTATTTGGAGGATATATATTCCTCAAGAGGAATACCAAAATTTCCTCACTCTATACCATACCTTAGCGATAGGAGGACACCTCTCCAGGAAGAGGACCACAGAGAAAATATTACAATGTGAATTTTATTGACCGACATTGTTTAAGATACTTACAATTTATCAGGTCATGCCCAGTCTGTTAGAGAATGGAAGGGACCATTGGTCCCAAAGATGCCATGCCCATGCAACCAGTAATCATTTGTGATGTATTCGACGCATGGGGCATTGAATTTATGGGCCCATTCCCTAACAACCATAGATTTGAATATATTCTTCTCACAATAGACTATTTATCAAGGTAAGTGAAGGCTATCTTTACTCAAGCCGCAGAAAGCAAGACTGTCTGTAAATTTATGAAAGATCATATTATTTCAAGGTTCGAGATCCCCAAAGTGCTAATATCTGATAAGGGTAGATACTTTGTTAGTAGGGAGGTGAAGAAGTTAACTAAGGACTAAGACATTGAGCATAGTGTTGCTAGTCCTTACAATCCACAATCTAATGGCATGGTTGAGGTGTCAAACAGAGAGGTTAAAAGAATTTTGCAGAAGCTAGTCCACCCTGACAGGAAGAACTGGTCCCAACTCCTAGACCAAGTTCTATGGGCTTACAGGACGACTTACAATACCCCGTTGGGCTCCTCCCCATTTAGAATGGTCTTTGGAAAAACATGCCACTTCCCTGCAGAATTATTTCATAAATCAGAATGGGCAATCAGAAAGATTAACTAGAATTATCACCAAGGAAAGAAGAGTAGAGACTTGGATCTGAATGAGGTTATAGAGATCAGAAACCATGCATATGAAAACAACATAATCTACAAAGATAGAGTGAAGAAATGACATAACAACACATCATGACCAAGAACTTTGTTTCAAGACAGAAAGTGTGGCTATTCAATGCAAGTTGAAGATTTTTTTAGGTAAGTTAAAGTCAAAATGAACGGGACCATTCATTGTTAGGGAAGTACACAACAATGGCAGTGTTGAAATCTCCGAAACATCAGACGGTACACAAACTTCCATTGTCAATGGACAACTACTAAAGCATTTCATAGAATCAAATGCCAGATCAAGCAGATCTCATTCGCACAGAGCACAGATTCAAACGAAAGACCTTTCCGACCTGTGTGAAACATTGATATACGTTGACATTCTCTTTTGTGCAGCAAGAAGATTTAGCCGATCACCTGTATATCCATCTCATTTCCATTCGTCCCCCACCTGTGAGTACTCTACCATACTTATGCTGACCTGAGCCTAAGTATAGGGGGACCTATATCACTATGTTTTACCTCACTTGTATTCTTTCTTCTCACGCCCGACCACCTCATATCTTGCTCTTCTTTTATACTTAAGCCCTCAAAAGCAAAAGCATAGGAGGGATAGTTGATTTTCTATACTTGTCACTCAATTGTGCTTGGTACGAGCTATGTCTTCATTCCACTTTGTGCCATGAGAACATAACACAAGCTAAGTATAGGGGGGTGTATGTATGCTATACCCACAACTCATACTTTAACTGACTTTAAACCAAAAACTAGGTATAGGTAGAGTTTTATGTATAGTATGTATATTATACAATTTTTTTGTGTATATGATACATGTTTTTGAACAGTTTCAACAAAATTAGGGGTGTAACAATTTTTTTGAAAAATTAACAGCTTTTTTAAGTGTCAATTTTGACTACTGAATTTAAAATGATTAGGAAACTACAGTCTCCCTTAATAGATTGGGTAGTTAAAAGACAACGCATAAGGCACCATCCTAAAGTAACACGGGTAGCCATTCAAGTCAATCATTATTTCACTTGTTATATACAAAAAACTAACTTAAGATTTTATCCCTGACATCTTCAAACCACACAAGACTTGTGTATTCTTGACTACTTAGTTTAGAGTGACACTTGAGTACTATTCGCAACACTCTTGTCCATTATGGTCTTAAGACATAAATACTCAACATCCTTGGTTATAAGATATATGTGCTATATTACATATAAAATCTCAAAAGCTTAAAGGAATTTAACCAGCACAACATGTACACGATGACATAATCTCTATGATGAGTTGATATTTAGCCCGAGGAACGAGAATGTGAGGCTTGAGTTCAGATCTCATTCTTGAGGATGGGACTTGATTGAGGGTCACTTCATGAAACCCGAGTGTCAGCAAGTACTACAGTATGGAGACAAGGTCCCTGTACTAATGTTGACTTAACTCAGATATCAGTGTGTGTTTAAAACCTTACAAATATGGATCAACATGCGTCAACTTGGTAAAAGCAGTGGAGATAGCCTTACTATCATCATTACAAAAATCAATGAAAGAGGCCAAAGTTTGAAAGGAAATTTCCATAAAAGAGCTCGATAACTAGCGAGCGCTCCCAACCTTTTCAAAGTACCCACTTAGACCAAAGATATTAGGCTATAGGAGTCAGGAGAAAACCCAAAAAGGGCTCTGCATCGTATAGTGACACAAGTCTCGGTGTCAATGGTATAATAGATACTCAAAAGAGACACAACCCAATGCATTCCCATTAAACAAGTGCATATGACTCCAAATCTCTTGATGAACATGATAATTCACAATAAAAAATACATGTGTGTGTAATAAGGCACCTGAGACATCCTTGTTCCAATGAGAAATGACACAACCCTACTTCCTCCATACTTGGCTGGATCACCATTACACTTTCAAGTCTGACAATTAAAGAGATGGTGAATTAATGGGAAACTCAATCATTAGACCGGAGTCGAGGATTGGGACCTTAAGAGAGCCTCTTAAACTAGGGCTTCAGGCGAAGCAAAGACTCTATGCATGAGAATGAAATCAACACATTAAAGTCATCATTGCTACACATATGTGTATCCATGGAGAGTCGCATAATTAGAAATGTTGAGTTCCTTTTGGATTGACTTGGTGCGACTTAGATTTAAAGAGTCACCTGAAACTTGTGGACTTGTATTCAAGTCTTGTATTTGCACTTACACAGTCAGGGATCCAACCTTCTAATTCATTAAAAATTACTTGGGGACAAGCACAGATCTAAGTATATGGGTGCGATGAATACATGATTCATCTACTCTATATGGACATATTAACAATCTTCCCTTCTTAAGTCATTAGAACCCTTAAAATTGACTAATTAAAATTCACTAACAATGTAAGAAATTAGGGTTAAAATCTGTAACCATGTGATGAATCTCCATTTCATTGCCTTTATTCTTTCATTTTGACCTTAAATATCTAGTTAAATGCATGTATATGTCATTAATTTGAGCAAAATAACGCTCAATAAATGATCTCCACATACTGCATAAAATATTGATTTAATTCCAAAATTCAAGAAAAAAAGGAATAAACGAAAAGAATGAAGTGTCAAAGTTAATTCGAAAAATCACATGAAAATTACCACTAACCTCTGTTAGCATGTGATATTTACTGTGATTTTCTCGAGATGATTTGATTGCATTTCTTAATTTTAAAAATTCAAAAACTTTTAAAAAAACATCCTTGTTTAGCTTAGAAAAACCATAAAAATTTGAAAATACTTCAAAAATTCTACAAAAATCACTATAGTTGCCTCTTTGTGTGTATTTATTTACTGTATTAGTTTTATTTGAAAATTCCTTACAAAAACCCTAAAAATAGCAAAATACCAAAAAACTTGTAAAAATCATATAAAATCAAACAAAAATCCAAAAATTGTGTTTCCAGTTCCCATTTGTAGCATTTTATATTTATTTTCTCATAAAATAGTAGTCCAGGACTTGGGGTACTTAAAGTATTTTTAAGTTGTAATTTGATCCTGACTGTTCACTGTTTACATTTTTTAGCATCTTTTGATTTTTTTTTATAAAATCATAAAAACATTTGCAAAACCCCAAAAAATTACTAAAAATATTTCAAAACTTTAAAACCCAAAAATATTTTTATCCTAATTTTCTGAGTATTTTTAGCAATAAGAAAAATGCCAAAAGATTTGTGTTACTTAGTTTTAATGGTTGTTGATTTTATTTCCTTACTAAAAATATAAAAATAGCAAAATTTAAAACCACTGAAAATGTTTTATTTTATTCTGAGATTCTGACTACTTCGTAGTATTTTCGTGCTCCTTGTGTTCGACCCTGGATTGCTATACTAGGTAAAATAAATAGCGAACCGCTTACATATGCTTGATTGTTTTTTATCTGTTTTGAATGGTTATTTCTTCTTGTTGAGCCTGACTTGTCGATTGGGGTTGCAACAACCTCTGCTTTATTGTGATACTTAACCCTAATCAATAACAAACTCATTAGAATGACATCGTTGTCGGGGAGCACGACTTAGTAGTCATTTTTCTTTTATTTCTCTTTTATTATTTCCTTGCCTATATTTGATATAACTACTTTCTAACACAATTCTGTTTCACTTTCTATGTGAGGAACCACCCGAGGATGCTTCGACTTTTTGTTGGAGGAGACAGCACCAGAGGAGGAGCATGGGTGAGGAGAGAGTAGTTATAGCCTATAGATTACATTTATTTTTCTGCAGAACTTTGATTATTGTAATATTTGTGGACTTGGACTCTTTTGTTGGACACTTATACTCATCGGGGTTTGTTTTGCTGAGTACCGATGTACTCAGGAGACCTCACCGCATTTTCATGTTTTATTTTATCGCCTTTTATTTTCTTTTGATTCTTGAGGATTTAGCCCCTAGACATAGGACTTTTGTTACTTGTGACGTAATTACCTAAGCCCCCACATCTAATTGCTCATTCTGTTCCTATAGAACGTAATTGGACTTAGCTAATAATCAATAACAAAAAGCTAACTTAATCGGTTGAGAGGCCATGCACCGCTAGAGGTCGTATACAGCGTTGGCATGATCCGTTGTGGCGGACACCTATTGATGACACGCCTGAGACTCGGGTTAAGTATGTAAATAAACAATGGTCGTTGTGACCCAAATCACCAAGCGCGGTCAATCGAGAAAAATAAATGAACCACTCAGAAAATCAAGAAATTAAATGTAAGCGGCTTTCTCTATTCTTTTTACCTGGTATAACGACCAGGGTCGAACACAAGGAGCACGATTTAAAAACTATGCAATCAAATTTCAGAGTTAATTTTTAGTGGTTTTTGAATTTTTTATTTTTTTAAATTTTTAAAACAAGGACAATATTCACAAGTGATAAAACATACACACACAATCTCTTGTTGTATTTTTCAGAAAGGTAGAAAATGCTCAGAAAATTAAAAGTAAATGTTTTTGTGTTTTATATACTTTAAAATATTTTTGGTAATTTTTTTTCGAAATTTTCTGATGTTTTTGTTATTTTCTAAAAATAAAACAGTGGAAAATAAAGCAAACAATGCACAGTCATGATTATTTTGCAAATTAAAAATCTTTTAAGTGCTCAAAATAATCCTAGAAATTATTTTTAAAAGAAACTAGAAAGCAATATCTACAATTGGAAACTAAAATCAGAATTTTTGATTTTTCTACAATTTTCTATAATTTTTTTTAAGAATTTTCATTTTTTGCTATTTTTTGGTTTTTATAAAAGAAAAATATACAAAAATTGATCAGAAATTAAAACACATCAAAATACACCTAGACAAATTGTTTTGGAATTTTTAGGCTATTTTCGATTTTTTATGAATTTTTAAAGTTCCGATAAGGAAAATGACACTGTTTTTGATTTTTTTAAAAAAATATTAAATAAAATAAAATGCTATGAAAAGATTACACAATGTTAAGGCACATAGCATCAACATACACGAATTTTCGCAAAATTTTTCGACTCATAATAACATTTATTTCATTCCAAGAAAGCAAGCAAGTTTGAGTCTGAAAATGCAGGGGCTGAAATGTAATTTTCTCAAAAGTTCTGGACAGTAATAAAATAATGATTAAGATAAAGGTGAATGTCACAGTTTACCTAATTAATTAAACAATTGTGTTGGTAGGGGCTTCTTTGCGATTCCTGAAAAAGTCGAGGGTGTCTTCACAAGTTTTCCAAATATTTTAATTTCATACCCTCTAGGGTTTCTTTTCTCTAACCCTTCGTTTCCAAAGTGGTAAAAGGGGGGACCAAGGCAGTGGTAGCCGCCCCTTTTCTTTCTTCTCAGATCTGGAGAGCGCCTAGCGCGGGCGGTGCACCTTGGAGGGGCACGGGACACGGCAGAGGAGGCGACGCACAATCGGTAGTGGTGGGCAGCGCTATTCCACACGTGGAGCGCAGATGTTGGCCAGGAAAGCGGCGACGAGGAGGAGTTTCAGGTGGACGGCGGAGGCGCGCGGTGCCGCGCGCGGAGGCGCGATCTGGGGGAGAGTTGCAACGGGCCGCGCGGCACATGGAGAGGACTGAAGCGGATCTGCGGTGGCGCGACGGAGATCGGGACGGGCGCTGCTAGCGGTTGGTGAAGATGGCGTGGGGTGGAGGAGGCCAGAGGTTTGATGTCCGGCGGAGGAGGCAGCGGTTAGGCGCGACACAGACGCCTGGAGGTGCGGGCCGGGGCTGGCACGACCTGGGGAGGCGGGCGGTGCGGGAGCGCCTGCACAGCGCGCGGGCGACGCAGGCGCCGCTCGCGGCCGCGCGAGGAGGGAAGTGGCGTTCGGGCGACAAGGGCACAGAAGGCTGAAGGGAGGTCCGTGCGCGGGGCGGCGCCGGGTGGCCGGAGAGGGCATGGCGCCGCTGGGACGCTGCTAGGGGAGAGGGCACGGCGCCGCCGGGCTACGAATTTTTTATTTTATTTTTTTATTCTATTGTAATCTGAAATATAATTTGAGAGTAGAAAAATGGTTTTTTCATTATTTTTTATATTTTCCTGCAAAACAAAATGTTAAAAAAAGACAACAACTATTTTTTATTTATTGCATCCTGCAAAACAAATATTAGAGAGAAAATACAACAAAAAAACTATTTCTTTTTTAAGTTTTCCCTACAAAAACAAATGTGAGATGAACAAGAAAAATAATTATATGGTTTATTTATTTGTTTATACACAAAAATGGAATGAGTGAATGATATGGATCTTGTGTGGAGCGGAAGATAGATCCGTTGCTCCGGTCACTGTGCGTGACCGGAGGTGATAGTTTATGTGGGGTAGAACGTGAAAATGGTGGGATACGAAAAATGAGATGGAAATCGATGGCGGATCGGACGTAAAATGAGATGGATTTTTTATGATCTAAATTCTAAAGATTATCTATGTCTAAGCAGAAAATAAATCTACGATTAACTACGGGAAAAAGACATGAAATAAAATGGATCTCACCTCGGGGTTTGGAAATGCCATGATGGCCTCAATAAGGACCGATGCGCTGTCACCGGACCCTTCTTCAACAAGATGGCGCTCGGAGATCGGGCTCCTCTCCACCAAAGATCGATCAAAGAAGAAATGAGGGAGCAGGAGCCCATTAAAAAGAAGACAAGAGTCAAAAATGGAAGCTATGTACAAATAAGGAAAGTGTTTATTGGTTAATTAAATAAATAAATAAATTGATTAATTTCGAAATTCAGAATTAAATTAAATAAATAAATAAAGTAATTTATGGAAATCAATTAACCACCATAATGGTGACCATATATGGTGTGGAATAAAATCATATATACAAGGCAAGTTATTAAATCAAATAAATCCAAATAAATACAATAAATTAAATAATTAAATATGAATTTCGTAATTAAATAAAGTAAATTAATTAATGTGAGATAATTAATTTTTTGGTGATTTTTATTTAAGGAAGTTAATTGTATACATATATTATACACATATAATACAATGTACATAGGTACAAATAAGGAAATATTTTTATAAAACATTTTTTTATTTTAATTAATTTTAAATTTTTTTATTTTTATTGAAAACAATATTTACAATTATATACATTATAAAATAAATATTAATAAATATATACAACAAATATTGGTTAAACTGCACAAAACACCCCAGAAAACCGACTTTTTATCCGTAACTCCAAAAATTATGAAACCACAGCCATTTGAAAGATAATTTAATTTAGAGTATGATGGAAGTGAGTTTAGTTCGATTTGAGCTCGCATTTATCGCATTGCGGCTTTATCTGAGGGTGATTATTTGCAATATATACATTATTTTATTTTACATTCATTTTTATTATTTACAACACATTTTTATTTACAACTTTTCTTTACAAAAATAATTAATTTGAGGTCAAATTATGTACAAATAAAATAATGTAAGTTTTGTACAAATATACAGGAAAAATATTTACAAAATATTTTTGGTTTTTCTGATAGAAGACCCTATCTCCCCCTACTTTATTCCTGGTCGATCAGGTCAAGTCTTGACCTTCTCTCGGGGTTCGAGTCAGTCTGTATTTATTGCATAAATACCTCCTTTTCTTTTTCTTTTCTTCTTTATTCTTTTATTTATGTACAAAAAGTGTTAAAAATACAATTTTAACAAATGCATGCAAAATGGTAATTTTATGGAATTAATGGTATTTACAGGTGTTTGACTAAGGAAAAGAGGTTAAAATAAAAGAATAAAGGCGATGAATCGTGGATTCATCATTCCCCTATACTTTACCTTTGCTAGTCCCTTAGCAAACACTTATTTGGAAAATAAGTGACAACAAAAATAAGGAAAAGAAAAAGGAAAGAAGCTAGAACAACATTGACTTTTAAACTTATCTCCATAAAAATGTAGTCTGGAGCTCTGTCGGACCTTTAGATTATTAGTGTGTCGGAACGTTAATGAGAAATGGAATTAAAATCTAACAACCTCTAAGTTCCATAAGACTCCTATTCAGGTCTCCTCAACAGTCAGATCAGAACAAGTCTACATACACAAATTCTTATGACTATGAATTCTTACTTGTACGTGTAAGTGAAATATAGCTCCTCATATCAAAAGTAGCAAAGAAACAGCCTTTCTCAACAAGGTAACTCTAATAACCCGATCTGGCAACTCTTTCCTCGAGGAGCAGGGATATTCCCTTCTAAGTTCAAGTACAACCAGCTCAAGAAGAGGGGATGGAAAAGAGAATGGATAGTAACCAGTGTAGTTACCTATCCTTGAATGCATGACCAGTGTAGCCATGTCACCCGCTGCAAGCTCACAAATATTTGACTTTGAAGCTCTTATTCTTTTTTTCCACTTGTATATACACTCGGCATGCATTTTATTTTTCTATCAGGCTTGTCTACTTTTGGAGATTTTGCATTTTTTTTCTTTTTTTTCCTTTTTTTTGAAAATATATACAAGGTGCAGCATGTACATAAGGAGTTTTTCCTCTTGAGCCAGTAGACTATCCCTCTTTTGAAGCATTATTGCAACCCCACAACATCCTGTCTTTAGACCTCAACATCGCCAGACTAGGTTGAGACGCACTTCCCTCCCTAGAGGAGGACGAGAGGTTCCGCCTAGATGTACTACCCTCGTATGCTACCCCAAGCCAAAAGATTCTGCTCCCTCACTGCCTCCTCCATGAAGAGCTACGTGTAAAGTGCAATGTCCAAGGTAAGTCACGGTCTGAAAGAATCATGCGTGTGTTGTTAAATATTCTACTTAGACTTATCAAGATGACATGTGAACATAGTCTTATGGACTCAAAGAATTAAGTCACTAGGACTTGAAAAGTCTTAACTACAATTCTTATAAGGTTCCTCTGAAATTAAGTGGATTAAGGTCCAACTAAGCTCCATTCTTCAAATTTATTCCATACTTAGTTTAAATGTCAAAATCATCCTGAAAAATGCTCATGCAAATGCAAATGCAAGAAAGTATGTATATGCAAGGAAAAGAAAACAAAATCTTTTTGTGAAACAATTTTCAAAATTTTGAAATTTTTATGGATTTTTGAAAAATGATGCACATGCAAAAAGTTTTTTTAATGCAAATAGTTAGGAATATATACAAGTATATACAATTTTTTTTAATTAGGAAAGTGATACATATTTACACAAGAGTGAGTTAATTATTTACAAGAATCATGAGAAAGGACTGGATTTTTTTGTGATGCATATATTCCTCAAAATTGTTTGAAAATAATTTAACAAAGAATTTTGAAAACTATAGTCCAAAATAATTTTTCACACAATTTTACAAACATTTACATACATTTGAAAACTATTTTGCAAACATTTTTCAAACAGTATATATATATTTTCAAAATAATTTTCAACCATTTTTCCAAACATTTGCATATAGTTTTTATAAAATAATTTTATTTCACACAAAGAGAAAATTTTTTACAAATCACAATATTTTTACAAAGGGTGAAAATATTTTTCAAACATTTTTCAAATAATTTTCAAAAGATTTTTCAAATAGATTTTCAAACTACTTTCAAAATATTTTTCAAAATATTTTAACCTGATTTATTAATCAGTATATGCAAAAAGAATTTTTAAGGAAATATCTGCATCATTTTATTAGTTAGTTAGTTTTTTATAAGTATTTACACGGTGTTTTAGCCATATTAAAAATATGAAAGTACGAGTTATGGCTAAAGTATATATACAATATATACGACACCCCCCTATACTTAGCTCAAACTATGTCCTCATAGTGATCAAAGAGCTAGAAAGAAAGACATAACTCGTGCTAAGTATAAAAAAGTGAAAAGAATAGTATACTACAATGACGAATAAAAGAATAAAATCAATAGGAGTCGGTGATCCCCCTATACTTAGGATCGAGTAATCCTAAGTATAGAAGACTGTGCACAAAGGGAAAACCGAGGAGTAGAATGTACAGAGTCTATCTCTCCTATACTTAGGGTAAAATATCCCTAAGTATAGGCAGGAAAACAGAGGTAAAAAGAATAAAAAGAATAATCACAAGTCTGACACCCCCTATACTTAGAGTAAAGTACACCCAAAGTATGGAATGATCATGAGATGGAGATGGGTTGCAAGAAAGAAAAAATGTATGATATGGACAAATGGATCTAGACAATGGAAAAATGTTGAGGTGCCTCTCAACAAGTGCTAGAGTTTACGCCCCTAGCTGGGAGCAAATGTTAGGACAACGCCATATCAAGGTTCAGGACGGCATCTGTCAGGCGAATACCGTACTATCATTGCAGTCTCAGTGGGAGAACAACAACGAGGTCAACAGAGTAAATGAAAACACCCAGATAAACAGTCAGGCGGGTGTTTGCTACTGATAAACTCAAAATTAGATCGGTCTTGTGTTCCACACAAGGCGGGAACACAGTCGAAGTGTCGACCAATCAAAATCTGAATTTAATCAACAATTAACCCACACTAAAGATCAATAAATTAGAAATAATGTGGAGTTAAAATTTATTTTTAACTCTGCACAAATGGTGTAACGAGCAAGTATGCAGAGAGTTCGAACACAGGGAGCAATACAAAAATGCAATAGCCTACATGTATCTCATAGTCATCCTTGAGTGGTTTTTTTTATATTAAGGTTAATATGTAGATATAAGAGTACATATAAATAATTAGATATATATATATGTATATATATATTATAAATATTTTTTTCTTTTTAGGAAATATATATATATATTCATAAAGGGGTATTATAATATTTACAAAAATACTCAAAAATAGTCAAAAATGCAGGAACAAAGTCTTTTTGGGATTTTCATGGGTTTTTACTATTTTTGTGATTTTTGGGTATTTTTCAAATGTTTTTGGTATTTTTAAATACTGAAATAAGGGAAAACAATGGAAAATATGCTGGCTGTAAGGAAAATGGAAATTAAAAATAGCAAACAACAACCAAAAATTTTCAAACTAATTTTAAAATAAATAGGATAAAATCTAGAAAAAACAGGAACTGAGTTTGCTATTTTTGGTTTTCTTTGATTTTATAGATTTTTTTGAAGTTTTTATGTATTTTCTAATTTTTAGTGTTTTTCTTTTGAGATTTTTAGTGATTTTTGGACTGACACTAAAATAGGTTAAAATAGACACTAGGTATTTTTTTTTGAAATTTTTCGAAGTGTTCTAATATTTTTTTGGCATTTTCTAAGCTAGACAGTGCACAAAAAGCATGTTTTTGATTTTTAATAAATATAAAAATAAAAGAAAATCAAAAACTAAAATGTTGACGTGGAAGAACACATGCACAGGAGCTTAAACCTAATTTTTGATAATTTTTCGAGTTCAAATGAGGCTCCAAACAATTAGATCCAGTGAGCAAAAAGTAAAGGCCTGGCAGGGGCGTTTATGTAAATAGGCAAAATTATGGGGGCACTCCTACAATTTTCGCACAAAATTACTACTTAATCAAGAAGTTCAGGGACTAACAACCAATCCCTAAAGCTGCAGGGGCTTTGCTGCAAAAACGCCCAAGGGCACGTGATGTTCACGCGACCTGGCGGGGATCTATGTGTTATTTACGCAAAATTCAGGGGCAGTAATACAATTTGCACACAAACTTTGTACATGCATAGAACATCTTTTAGGCCAAAAGTAAATTCCAAGACCCGCAGGGTCTCCCTCACAATATGCCAACCCACGCGCGTGCTATGCACGCGCCTGGGAGGATGAGTTCGCAAGTACACAAAACTAAAGGAGTATTAATGCAAAATATACAAAACTATTAAAGCAGATGAAAGATTAAAGGTTTAATTAATAAATACAAAAATGACTGGGATCGAATACGCAAAATTCCCAGTCAATGGGCAGATCGCACGGTTGAGGATGCTCACTTGAAGACACGTGTCGATGCCCGGAGCGACGATACCCCTTCGCCGATCTGCGGCCAAGATTGCATCTGAGGTCTGATCGCACGGCCAAGGCTTGTGCTAGATGAACGGACCCTGATTAGAACTGGGGCCGTCCCCTCCATCCGACGGTGACTGCTACTCGCGAAGAACAGGGAAACGGCGGCCTTCCCTGGCTTCGATCGGTCATCTCTCCGCCTCCAGGCGCTCCTTGTTGCTGCTGGTGGGTCCCAGATGGCGCGCACCGTCCGAGGTACTCCAGAAGGTCCAGGACCCCCTAAATCGGTTGAATGAACTCGGAGAAGAAAGGGGGTCCTGGAACCTAGCAGGGGGTAGAATCAAGCCCCAGGGGGCTCCTTTCAGCTTCCGACCTGCACAAAAAGACTGAGTGGCTCGAGGGGGTTTTCCTCGACCAGGGGTTTAGGGTAAAAGAATGGGGAAAGGTGGAGGCGGCGAGGTCCGGCGAAGCGGAGGAGGGGGACCTCGATTCGCAGAGCTGGGCGAGCTCTGGATGATCTGAAGCGTGGGCTAAGTGTAGAATGCGTAGGGGAAGAAGATGAGGTGGAGCGAAGGGTCGAATACCGTGTCGATGAGGTTAGAGAGGTTCGCCGGAGCTAAACTCCGGCGAACTTCGATCTGAACTAATCGAGCACCTGAGGCTCTACTGATTACGCTGAAAGCTAAACTACAGAGTAAAATTAAAACTAAGCTAAAAACAGGAAGAAATCAGCTCTTATACCTGGTTGGCGACCAGGGAGCAGGACCTCCGGCGAGCGGTGGCCGTGGGCACTCCTTCCGACTCCTCCGACCGTCTGAAGCTTCTAGGATGACCCTCCTGTCACAAGGATCCTCAAGAACTGGAGAAAGATGGTAGAAAAATAACCGAAGGAAGACCAAAGGGCGGAAGGAAGTCGAAGGTCTTATTATAAACAAAGTATGCGTCCTTATTGGCCGGCGAATCTTGACGAATTTGGGCTATGTACAAGGGAGCATGGGATAGGGCGTGAGTCTCGGATGTACAAGGAACAATCTTCATGAAGGGTCCAATCGTTCTCGAGCTACCAAAATCGCATGAAAATTTGGAGAAAAGGGACCCCCGTGACTTGTCAGAGGGGTAGGGCTAGGGTATAAAGAGTTGATCCGAGGTCAACCTTGGCGGCCTGCGATTGGTCCACGCAGGCCGCTAGAAGACAAAACAATATGGGTTAATATAGATTAATTATTTTAAATTAGTAAATGATTTTTATATTTTTTTGAGTATAAAATAAAAATGTTTATTATTTATGTAGTATTTTAATATGATTTTTATTTATTTTTATGAATTATTTTATTACGGTTTTATTAAAATAATGTGTATATGTATGTATTTTCATGTGTCTTTGTGTATTTTATTTTTAATTTGTTTATTTTATTTTATTGTTTTATTTTCTTATTTTATAAATTTATAACTTATTTTGTGAGTATAAATATATTTTTATTTCATTTTTAAGAGTTTATTTACAATTTTAAATAAATGTGTATATGTATATGTAGGTATACTTATAGGTATTTTACCTATGAATTATATATATATATATATATATTATTTTTTTAATGTATTTTATTTGTTTTTATCTTGGATTTGTACTTTTAATAAGTTTTATATAATGTATACATTGTTATAAAAATATAAACTAAGAAAAGAATACAAGTCTCTTTTCATTTATATACATATAGGTAACATGGGTATTTGTCTATGTGATTCATAGACTTATTTTATTTTACAAATTCTTTTTTAGTTTTCTTTTTAATTTTAATAAGTACATGTTTTATATACATTATTTACAAGATTCTAAAAATATAATTGTGTAAGAATAACAAATATTGATAAAATGAATATTTTAATCAGGTACTATGTACAAGGTGGGCCAAAAACCTAACTTCCACAGATGGACTCCAAAAATTATGAAACCAATTTTATAAAATAGTTCTTGGAATGCTATATACAAATAAAGGTGAGTTTGGGTGATTGGAGTTTCTATTTGCAAGATATGGGTCTGTGAAGTTGAGATTCTGACTTTTTATTCTGTGTATAAAATGCACCCTGAGTATTATTTTTGTACAAACTCAATTTTGTATTTTTATTTACATTATTTTCTACAACTTTCATAAACAAAGTTTCTTTATTCGATGGATAAATAGGTGTCAAAAAAATGTAATAATGGATGAATAAATAAATGAGGTATTTATTGTGTAATTGGCCCTTATCTCCCCCTACTTTATTCCTGGTCGACCATTCCTTGCTGGCCTTGGTATCGGGGTTAGAGTCATAAAATATCTACAATATTTTATTCCTTTTTCTTTTCTTTTCTTTATTCTATAATTTTGGCATTAAAAACCTTATTTTATGTACACTTAACACAATGAATAATGAATGCTATTATATGCAAATTAATGCTATTTCTCTGTATTTGCTGGGGTTTTTGAGGCCGAAATGATAGAATAAAGGTGATGAAATGGAGATTCATCACCCCCCTATACTTGCCTTTGCTAGTCCCTAGCAAACACCTATGCAATAAGTACAAAAAAAAAGAGTAAAGAAAAGAAAAAGGAGAATGAAAAAGGTAAGTGATAGGAATGCTTTCAGTGCAATGCATGTCTTTACAATATCTGAGATTGGAGCTCTTGTCAGACCTTCGGTGTAGGTGTGTGTGGAACCTAGTCGGGAACCAGCTCTAAAATACACAGCCTTTGATAGTCACAGAACTCGGTTCAACCCACCTCAATAGCCTGGTCAGAACTAGCCTACACCATACGCAAACCCTTATGACTACGAAACTGACTTGTACAGTGTAAGTGATAGTGGCTCTCCCCAACTGAAATGATAAAAGAACTGACTTCTCCAGAATGACAACCCAATGATTCCCCAATCCAACAGCTCTTTCCTCTAGGAGCAGGGTATTCCCTTCTAAGTTCAAGTGGCAACCAGCTCAAGAGGAGGGGGTGAAGAGAAGAATGGACGGTAGCCAGTGTAGCTACCTATCCTGGGATGCAATAACAGTGTAGTCAAGTCATCCAGCTGCAGGCTCACATATTTGTTTTTGGAACTCAAGCTTGCTTATTGACTTTGTACATACTTTGCAGGCATTTTTATTTTTGTACAGGCTGACCATTTTTTTTTCAACATACTATTCACAGCAGCATTTACATAAGGAATTTTTCCTCTTGAACCAGAAGACTATCCCTCTTTGAAGCTTTATCGCTACTCACAATCTCCTGTCTTTAGACCTCATGGCTATTGGGCCATGTTGGGGTGCACTTCCCTCCCTAGACGAGGACGAATGTTTCCACCCGTGTGCGTCTCAGACTGGCAAATCCAACCCCCTCACCACTCCAACTGAGGTTGAGCCAAGTGAAAGGTGCAAGTGTCCAAGTTAGGTCACGGTCGGTAAGAGTCATACGTGTGTCTCGAAAAGTTCTAGTTAGTCCACTGAGGTGACTTGAACCCAGCCCTGATTTCTCAAAGAATTAAGTCTGCATAGACCTGAAGTACCTTAAACCGAGTTCCCCTAAGGTTCCAGTGCAGTTATGTGCGGTAAGGTCCAACCAAGCTCCAATTTGAGACTTTATTAGACTGATTCAATCATCAAGCTCACTCAAAAAGAATATGAATGGTATGCTTATGCTATGCACAATGAATGATGCAAATTTTTCACAAAAAGTTTGAAAGAATTAAAGAATGTTTTTACACAAAGAATTTTTGCAAGTAACTAAGAACTGGACATATACAAAAAGTATATACGATTATTTACACGGGCGTGCCGCTTTATTCAAAAAATGTATGAGTTTCTAAAAACTTTAGTAGTTTATTTAGAGTTGTACAGAAAGAATTGTATGTGTCTTATTTATGATTTACAAGTATTTGTAATGGTGTTCTCATTAGTTTTTTTTGAAAAAAAAATTGTGCAAACTATAGTACACAATAATTTTTGCAATCATTTACACACGTTTGAAAACTATTTTGCAAAGATTTTTCACACTATATAAGTATAATTTTCACAATAGTTTTGGCAAGCATTTTTCAAAATATTTACACATAGGTTTTTCAAATCCTTTCTTTCACACAAAGAAAAAGTTTTTCAATCAACACAGTTTCACACATTTGAATTCATTTCACATCAAAATTTTCAAAACTGGTCACACTATTTTTCGAATCATACTGTATAGGTCTCTGATTTATTAATAAGTATGTACAAAAGAAGAAAAATTGTATTTGATGCACAATATGATTTTGTTTCTTATAGGCATTGTTTGGGCTTATTCATTCTTTACAGATGAGAGATTTTTGTGCGGACTCCTCAGACTTATTCAAGAATCATTTTTCACAGGGGTTTTGAAAGCTCTAGTCCAAAATAATTTTGCAAACCTGTTCACGCATTTGAAAATCCTTTTACACAGGTTTACACAACATAGATATATTTTTCAAAACAATTTTGACAATCAAATTTTCACAATCATTTGCACACTGATTTTCACACATTTTGCTTTTACTCAAAGAAAATAAATTTTTCACACAAAACTAATTTTACAAACGTTGAATATTTGTACACACTATTTTCAAACAAATTTCACAAGATTTTTCAAAGGAGAATGTTTCGCACAAAACACTTTTCTAACTCAATAATCAGTACACGTATAAAGAGTCTGAGGAACTCACAATCATCTTTCATTATTATATAGTTACTTATTACATTTTAATTTACATTGGGATGATATATTTTATTTTTCAGTATGAGTTATGGCTTATAGTATATACATGGTATATACGACCCCCCTATACTTAGCTTGAGCTATGTCCTCATAGATCGAAAGAAAAAGCAAAGACATAACTCGTACTGGGTATAGACAGATATAAAGAATAAATATGAATGAATTGAATGAGAAGTTGACCGTCCCCCCTATACTTAGGATCAAATAATCCTAAGTATAGCAGACTGTACAAAAAATAGGGAGGGTCAAGGGTGGGAATACACAGATCGTACTCAGATTGTCTCCCCCTATACTTTAGGGTAAGATACTCCTAAGTATAGACAAGAAGAGGAGACAATGGAGAGGATCGGATGAAATGAAAAACTCTAGGTGCACATCTCCCTATACTTAGGACAAAGTACGTCCTAAGTACAGAAAACTGTCTACAAGGGTGGCACCTTTTAGATAGAAAAAGAAAATAGAACAGGAAAAGAAGAAAAAAAGAAAAGGAGAAAATCAGAGAAACAATGGTTGGAGTACATCGTCTGAATCTTTTGATGCCACAGGTGCTGTGAAGATGTCATCGTTGTGCACTAACTGAATAGAGTCAACAACGACCAAGAATGCATCTGGTTTGAGGTAAGGCTTCAGTAGTTGGCCGTTGACGACGAAGGGCTGTGCGTCAGGGGACAATTCTGATATAGCAATGCTTCCATTATCACGCACTTCACATACTCGGAATGGCCCTGTCCACTTACTCTTTAATTTGCCTGGGAATATCCGCAACTTTGCATCAAATAACCACACTTTCTGTCCAACATCGAAGGTCTTTCGTATGATGTGCCGGTCATGCCAGCGTTTCACCTTTTCTTTGTACATCAAGGTGTTATCGTATGCACAGTCTCGGAATTCCAAGAGCTTGTTCAGATCATCTTTTCTCTTCTGACACTTTTGCGTGAGTCCATATTACAACTGTTGATTGCCAAAGAGATTTGTGGATCAATTCCACGGGCAGATGGCATGGTTTCCCATATACAAGACGATAGGGCGACATGCCCAAGGGAGACTTGTAGGCTGTTCGGTAAGCCCATAGAGCTGAGTCCAAGAGTTGAGACCAGTCTTTTCTGTTCGGCCTAACAAGTTTCTGCAATATGGTCTTGATTTCTCTGTTTGATAACTATGCCATGCCATTGGTTTGGGGATGATAAGGAGACGCGACACGGTGATCGATGCCGGACTCCTTCGTTAATTTCTTGACCTCTTTGTTGATGAAGTGACTACCCCCGTCTGATATGAGAATCTTTGGTATCCCAAACCACGAAATGATGTTCTTCTTCAGAAACTGGCAAACTGTTTTGCTGTCGGCGGCTCGGGCAGGAATAGCCTCAACCCAACGACTCACGTAATCTACGGCAAGAAGGATGTGCTCAAAACCTTGACTGTTAGGGAAAGGTCCCATGAAGTCAATGCCCCATGCATCGAAAACGTCTGCTATCTGAATGATTTTCAGGGGCATTGAATCTTTGGCAGTGAGTGTACCTTTCAGTCGCTGACAGTCAATACATCTTTTAACAAACTCTGCTGCATCCTTGAATAATGTGGGCCACCAGAAGCCACATTGCAATACTTTCGCTGCCGTACGATCTCCGGAATGGTGTCCACCAGATTCGAGCGAATGACAATGCTCGAGGACACTAGATGGCTCCGTCTGAGGGATGCACCTGCGCCAAATACAATCTGCTCCTTCTCTGAATAAAAGAGGATCCTCCCATTGGTAGAAGCGGATGGTCGACAGGAATTTGTTCTTCTGATTCTTTGTCCAATCCGAAGGTATTATCCCATAGGCGAGGTAATTGACAATATCAGCGTACCAAGGGAGAGAATCCACAGCTAAGATGGTTTCGTCAGGGAAGGTTTCTGTGATAGGTGCATGGCTCAGAGGAGGTTCATGCTGCTCTATTCTGGAGAGATGATCTGCTACCACATTCTGAACTCCAGGTTTGTCCTTGATTTCCAAATCGAATTCCTGGAGGAGAAGGATCCAACGAATCAGTCTGGGCTTGGCATCCTTTCTTCTGCTGTAGGTACCAGATAGTAGAGTGGTCCATGAAAATTGTGACTTCGATCCCAACAAATAGGATCTGAACTTCTCTAAGGCGAAAACCACAGCCAGCAATTCTTTCTCTGTCACTGTATAATTTCTCTATGCTTCGTCTAATGTTCTGCTGGCATAGTGAATGGCGTAGGGCGCTCTGTCTTTTCTCTGCCCAAGAACAGCTCCGACTGCAAAGTCCGACGCATCGATCATTATTTCAAAAAGGAAGAGTCCAGTCGGGCGGCTGTAAGATTGGAGCCTGATTAATAAGCTCCTTCAACTGATTGAAAGCAAGGAGAACCGGCTGATCAACAATGAACTCAGTCTCCTTGCACAAGAGTTCTGTCAGAGGTCGGGCAATGCGGCTGAAATCCTTGATGAATTGCCTGTAGAATCCCACATGCCCCAGGAATGACCTCACATTCTTAACTGACTGAGGTGGCTGAAGATTTGAAATGACGTCCACCTTCGCCGGGTCGACTTCCATGCCACGTTGGAAACGACGTGACCCAGCACAATACCTTCAGTGACCATAAAAGGGCTCTTTTCCCATGAGAGCACTAAATTGACTTCTCGGCATTTCTGAAGTACTCTGTCTAGGTGCTGAAGACATGAATCAAAACTATCACCATAAACAGAGAAGTCATCCATGAACACCTCGAGAAAACTGCCTACCATCTCGGCAAAGACTGCTAACATGCATCTTTGGAAGGTTGCAGGTGCATTGCACAAACCGAAGGGCATTCTCTTGAAGGCGTAGGTGCCGAACGGGCAAGTGAAGGTGGTCTTCTCTTGGTCTTCAGGGGCGATCGCCACCTGGTTGTACCCGGAGTACCCATCCAGAAAGCAGAAGAACTCCTTGCCTGCTAATCTTTCCAGAACTTGATCAATGAATGGCAAGGGAAAGTGATCCTTCTTAGTTGCTGCATTGAGACGGCGGTAGTCAACACAAACCCGCCAGGATGTCGGTACCCGAGTTGAAATTTCCTCTCCTTTTTCATTTATGACCACGGTTTAGCCCTGACTTCTTGGGAACTACATGCAATGGGCTTACCCATTTTGAGTCGGAGATGGGATAAATAAAGCCTGCATCACACCATTTTGTGATTTCTTTTATGACTACGTCCCGAAGATTAGGGTTCAGCCTTCTTTGAAATTCGCGGGACGGCTTGGCATCTTCTTCTAGGTAAATATGGTGTGAACACAAGGCTGGATTCATCCCTCGGAGGTCTGATACGCTCCAACCAAGTGCCTTGCGGTCTTTTCTAGAACCTCGAGAAGTCGATATTCCTGATCCGGTGTCAGCCTGCTGCTGATGATGACCGGATACATTTGTTTCTTCACCCCAAGGAAAGCATACTTCAGGTCTGCAGGAAGTAGCTTGAGTTTTGGTTTTGATCTGTCCACTTTATCTGTCACTTCTGATACCATGCTGGTGGTGGGCTGTGCTTCTGTGAAGGTGCTGCCATCCTCAATATTCTGTTGAGATCCCGGTGATTTACCGAACGGTTCCACGCTAAGCTGATCATGTTCGGTTTGGAGTGACTGCTCAAGAAGATGCGCCTGCATCTGAGAATCTGTCTCCCAAGAGTCATCGGAGCATATGTTGACTGCGCTTTCCAAGTCCTCCTCAAGAGTGAGGATTTCTCGGGTCCATGAATCATCCAATGATAAAGCTGAGTCTCTGATCTCTGCAATGAAATCGCAGTCTGCTTCTGATGCGGCCTGGCTCTCATCAGTTGCGGCATTCGATTCTTTGTTCATGTTTATCATGATTTGCTGAGGTATTCGAGCTAAAAGTGATCTTCCCAGACCCGTAATCAACCACGGCGCCTGAAGTACGAAGGAATGGTCTGCCAAGGATGATAGGGGTCTGGAGCAAGGGTGCAGGTGAGTCCATATCGAGGACTACAAAGTCAGCTGGGAATTTCATTTCCTGTACCTTAACTATCACGTCTTCTAAGAGACCTCGGGGCCGCTTGACGGATCAGTCAGCGAACTGAAGGATCATGCGTGTCTGCTTGAGCGGTCCCAGCCCGAATTCCTGCATTATGGACGAGGGCAGAAGGTTGATGGAAGAACCACTATCCAAGAGAGTGCGCTCGAAGACCTGGTCAAAAATCTCACAACTGATTAGAGGCGCTCCTGTGTCTTGCTTTTTCTGTGGGGAGGTTACTGATAGCTGCTACCGTGGCCAAGGTGAGGACATGCTTCTCAACTTGCTGGCATCGGTTCCTTCTTGACGAGCGACGCTTGTTGGTACATACTCCTTTAGTCCTTTCTTTACAGCTGGTATGTACTCCACGACCTTTAACAGGGGAATCTCAACAGTCAATTTATCCAAAATATCCACAACACCTGGATCAGGCAATGCATTTTTTCGGTTTGCATTTTTTTTGGATTTTGTATTGCATGAGGAAAAGGAATACATACATCTCTATCAGAAAATCAAAGTTCTTATTTACATCAAAATCATCGCCCACAGGCTGTCGTACATCCGAACTACAAAAAGGAATACAAGCTGGATCTTGGCATGTGGTGCTGTTAGGCGATCAAAAAGGGTAACGTCTGCTCCATCGGCCGGCGAGGGATCGGCTGCTGCTGTTGGCTCCTCCAATGCCGGCACGACTTTGCTTCTGCTACGAGCTTCTTTTTGTTGTTTTTGTTTTTGCTGATTTTTTTGTATTTTTGGCTGAAGTTGCTGCTGACATGGCACGACGGCTGGACTGGCTTCTCCTTCCTCTTCCTCCTCACCCGCCCCTGTGGCTGGCACGGCTGATGGCGGAAGATGACGATCCACCTGTTTCTTTATTCACCCCACTTGTAGTAGCAGGCGGAGGCAAGGCCCTACCGCTCCTGAGAGTAACAGCATTAGAATAAACAGTAGTATCATTACCAGATACAGACATGACATCACATTCTACCTGCTCTTTTTTCTTGAAATTATTGGGATTTGCTT
>JAZKJV010005367.1:0-39836 GCA_037367405.1 Ottelia alismoides
TATGAGCTGGTTAATATTGAAGAGCTCAATCACCAGCTCCACGGTCACCAACCATAGTTGTGACAGACCCTCCCCGCAGTGGCATTGACGTGTCCTGTGCAAGCCGGCGCAGGACTGGAACGATACCTGCATAAATGGATGTACGTAGTTGCTTCATCCACATGCAAAGCCACGTGCCAACATTCACCGCATGTGCACGGCTTACATGTATCACGGCGCATGCAAGAAGCGAACGCCAACACACCTGTGATGTCGGCACTAGCGCAAGCTTTGGAAGATGCATAGAATGCCTTCGCTTTCAGCGCGGGGTCTGTAGCGATTTGCCTGCACATGTACGGGGAGCGAGCACATTGAGGTCAGCAGGAAGATATGCGGGCAGGTTACACCACTCAACAGTGCAGGCCGGCCAACAACCGCGGGAACGCGTGTTGTACGGCAACACATCGGCCGAGGCCGCGTGCGCCGGGGCAGGTCGACGTACGCATGCATGCGTTGCTGCATGCTTCGTTGCACGCCCAGCGGCGGCATAGACAGCGCGCACTTCCGCACGGCCGACGAGGTTTTCGCCAGCTCCTCGTGGTTGTTGATGTAGTCTACCACCCATGGCAGCGGTACAACGCGCTGGGCGCCTCGCTCACGAAAGCGGACCTTGAAGATTGGCAGGCGGGTTGTGGACTGCGGCCAGTTCATTTCGTCATTGTGAATTTTTGTGAGTGCCATCTCACTGCGCGCAGGGCTGCGCAGGGCTGTGCCCCGACAGCCGCGTGACGGCTAGCGTACCGAGCGCGCCGCATCTCTGTCGGTTCACCCCCGGGCATCAAGATACATCGTGCAGCGTTGCAATGAGGCATAAGGGTTGCTACGCATGGCAGTCGAAGCGCATCATGCGAGGTCGGTAGCTCAAATGCGCGCGACCCAGCAGGCGGGCCATCACGGCTGCGGATGCGGTGGCGTCACACACCTGTTCCTTCACCCCTTGGTCGTTGCAAACCTGAAGCACCAGCTGAGAGGATTTGTCGAGCTGCACCGCAGGCTTCCTCCCCCTCATCCTGACGGCTGTACGTTCTGCACGGTCTCTCAGCTCACTTGGGGGGTAGTGCTTTGGCGCACAGCAAACCAGTCGGCACTCGACCAACGGCGATGCGGCGGTACTACAGCATACGCAGCAGCGGACGGGCTGCTGCACAGAGCCGAATGCGGTCGAGCACCACGGCTGTCGTGCGCGGAAGGCAGCGAACCAGTGCTCCTGGCACCTTGTTCTGTTGTACGCAGCAGCCTAGGTGATAAGCTCAGCTTCTGGTCCTGGTGTGGCAGAAGCCGTTATGCGCCTCGTGGGCCGGCCCCACCTGCCTGACTGCCAGCTGGAGTCCTCTAGACAGGCCTGTGACGCGACGATCAAAAAAAAAATTGGTTGATTTGTACGGCACCTTTGACAGTTCGGTTCGGTTACTCCCCTAACCAAGGCCTAATGTCTTGAGATCAGCGCCATTGGCTGATTATGTTCTCAAACCTTTCCTGCGCGCACTGGTGGAATCTGGCGACATGTAATGCGTGTATGTATGTGGGACAGGCCACCAACGCATACCGCGCGCAACCGCCCACGGCCGGCCTGGCCATGTTTAACGCGTTATGTGCGTTTCCATTCCTCCGTCCGTCCGGGCCGCTGCTGCTGTTGCTTGCTTGCAAAACGGGGCTGCAGTGATTTGCGGGGCTCCACGCTAGCCTGACAACAACGCAGAAGTGCCACAGCCTGCAGCAAGAGGATTGCACGACATGACATCTGAGCGGCAAGCCGCGCACAGGAAGCACCAGCGGTGGGGTTAAGAAACCGAATGAAAGGGTAAACCGGGTAGATACACGGCGGGCGAAGTGCGCGGACAAACTGAAGGTGAAGGACTGTGGTATGTGGCAATGCAGAGAAGTCCTACAAGTGGTATGGTGGCGTGGCGTGGGCGTGGCGTGGTGGCGTTTTGGAACCCGCTCTGATCTTCCGGCCCCGCACGACGGCTGCCACGTAAGGATTCCCACGGCGACGTACGGAAAGCTAAGGAGTGTCAAGGAACGCCAAGGAATCCTAGTGTGGTGGTGATGATGATGTGTCTTCCTCCCTGGTGCCGGCCAGCACGCCCCACGGCAGGCCTGCCTCTGCCGCTGGGTGAACAAAGGTTCCAGCAAAGCCTCCATCCTCCATAAGCACTGCCTGCTGCTGCTGCTGGTGCTGTGCTGGGCGTATGGCGCCGGCCACAATACCCAGCACAACTCCACGGCCGACGTAGCCCGCAGCACGCTCGGGGCTGAGGCCCTCAGTGAGGGAGGGTGTGTCCTGCATGTGCAGCTACGGCAGCGTTATGCACGTCGCGCAGGAATGCGTACGACATGCGCTGGTCCGCGTACGACATGACGTCGTGCAGGCTGGGCATGGCGGCGGTCCAAGCGTGCGCTTGGCGTGCGCTAAGCACAACAGGGCGCGGGCAATTCATGCAGATGTGCTCTTTGTGCCCCATTGCTGCTCCACAAAAATATACACGCTCTGCCAAAGGGCGGGGCTGGCGGCGCAGAGCGTTGGCGAAGAAAGGACGAGGTCGCGAAGCAGGCCTAAGCTTTCGTAGCGTAACGGCGTCCCAACGAAAAAGCTTCACACCTTGAACCGCAGCCGGGCTGACGCAGAGCCTCTACCAATTGTTCCGTTTGCTTGCTTGGTGCCTCGAAGCAGTTTGAGGCAGTTCCGAGAGTTGTTGTGTGTGTCCTTCTCCCGCCAACAACCGCCGTCCGCAACCGTCCTGGACGGGGCCTCGGATGGCCAAACGGCCCGGCGAGCCTACCGCCTACCGGGTGCCGGGTGGGCGGCAGCGACGTGCATCATTTGACAGCATTTGATGACACGTGACAACCCTGTCAGCGTGCGTGGTACGCAGGTTCTTGCTTACGCCTACATGCACGCGCAGGCGCCGTGTCAGGCGCGCAGCTCGACTCCCGGACCCGGCGACGGCGTAGCATCGCACATGCTACGATGGCATCCATCGCTTGCTCGCTGTGCTGTAGGCAGATTGAACCATTTTCTTACATGGTGGCATTACCGAAGCCTTGCAGCATTGACGGCCCGTCAATGCTCAGCTGTTCGGAACACACAGCCAACAGATCATCATCTCTGATCATGTACTCAGAAGGAGAAGATACGCTGTTCTGAATACTGTAATGCATGCAGGTAATCGCGCATACCTGTGCAAGTGAGGCGTGTGTGTGTGTGTGTGTAGCCGTGCACATGCCGGCGCGGCGCGCGGTACGAAATGTACGACAACCTTTACTCAGTAGGCGTCACAATATATTGCCAAGCTTTACAGAGACGGAAGACGTGTTAGCAAAGAAAGAAGTAATCGATGTCCGGCAGCGAATGCTGCGGCGCATGCGTAAGCGCCACGCAACGGGCGGACTAAGCATGCCCTGTTAACCGTTCTCGAGCGCAACGCCCGCAACGGATCCAGTGCACATACGGGTGACATGCTTCGCGCATGTGCCTCGCCGGCAAGCGACGCAACGCGCACCGACCAAGCCAACGAAGCGCGGACGTCAGTCAAATGCGGTCTAAACCTGAAAAACACACATGGCGTTGGCTGCTGTAATGTGACCAATTGGCGCGAACGAGCAGCAGCCACAGCGCGTAATGGCCACACGTACGCAACGCATGCCAGCGCAACCCAAATGGAGTCCGTCAGCGTGCGCAAGCGCCGCTGCAAACCATTATGAACAGGAAGGAGTATGCCACCTCTTTTGGTGGCAGGTGTTGGACCCCACGCGCAATTAGGCTCGGCATCTTTCAGCCGTGCCGTGCGCGACATGCCGCAGCAATGTAGCAATCGCAAGCTACTCCACCATCCAGCAACTTGCACAAAGCAGCGCCCTCCTGCGACGTCGTCCAAAGCCCTGCCACGCAGCTACGTACGCTGCAAACCTGCCTATGGCAAACCATGTGCCGTAGGTGATAAAAGCTGCGAACATCGAATCAATACTCACGCCACGGCGCGGCTACCCTACCGACGGCCCAATGGGCGAGCATTGAGGGCGCCGCAACGTCCAGCCAGGTCCATCCACCGGCGCCGCCGGCACTACGCAGCGCGGCAATGTCACCGCCTTCAGAGTCAGGGGGCTTGGCGGACGAGGACTCAGCGTGCTTCAAACAGCGCGGCACAGAAGGAGGCGTGCTTGCGTGTCCTCGTCGATGGTGGACAGGGGGGTGGTGGGGGAGGTGGGAGGGGCTGGGGCGGCGGGGCCAGGCGCGGGTGCGCGCTCAGCGCGGTTGAAGGAGGTGGCGGGGGAGAGGGCAGCGGGTGTCGCGGGGGCCAGGGGGGAGGAGGCGGCGGGAATCGGGTACGGGAGGGGCTTGGGGACGGCGTCGCATGGGGAGGGGCAGGCGGGCTCGGAGAGGAGCGACGGCTTCGACGACGTGGCGCTGTAGCCGCCGCAGCAGCTGGCGGGGGAGTGCGAGGCCGGGGTGTCGAGCGGCGAACAGCCCGAAAAGGAGGAGGAGGGGGAGGACAAGTTGGGGCTTGCCGCGGCGTCGTCCTGGGTGGCGGAGGCGTGGGCGAGGGGGGCAGCCTTGGGGGGGGGGGTTCAGGGGGGAAGGACGTGAAGGAGCGGGAAGACCGCAACCGGCATGCAGCGACATGCAAGGTTTCCGCAGTGGAAGGGCTCCGAGCGCATGCCGCGGCGGCAGGCATCACTGCGTTTGCGCTTGAAAAGGCAATGCAGGTATGCATGCGTGCATGCACCACGGGGCCTTGCGAATTCACGCCCACAATGTCACTGCTGCACGCGGACGCGTCGGCACGCACGCCGACGGAAACACCACCTGCCCGATACAATGCAGATGGCACGGCGGCAGGCAAACGCGGCGTTCTCCTCCTTGAAGAGAGAAGTGGGCATGCAAAGGCAGAAGAAGCGCCGCTGCAAACCTTCTGAGTTGCCTTGTTTCGCTGTGTGCCTGCCGACCCACGCCGACCCAGGGGAAACCGCAACGCCCAAGCCGAACCCCGCTAGCGGGCGACCAAAACACACCTGCTGGCGGGCCCCAACATCGGTGGTGCTTCCAAGGCCGTGGCCGGAGCTATAAGTAGGACCAATCTCAGCGGATGCGGCGCTGGCGTCCTCAGCATCGCTTCTGCGAGGGACCGGGCCAGCCGTGGGGGGGAGGGGCGGCGCTTACTCGTCAAAACCAAAACCAGCGTTATGCGCACTTGGTAAACAAGCAAACAGCGCAAAGGCGGATGCATCGCAAGCTTGCGGAGTCCGGAGATGCGGCAAAGAGCCGCGAACCAGACCGCGGTCGTTGTTTGCCGTGCCCGTGCGGGAAAGAGGAAGGTCCAACGTAGGGGATGGACCCACCGCGACGCCAGGGCAAGCGCCGTCGCCAGGATGGGCAACGAAACAGAGAGCAGCAGCGCTGCGGGGAGGAGCTGGGCCATCACGGCCGCCAGCAGCATTGTAAACGTGAACTCAACCATTGTGCCGGCCATCTCTGTGTCGCGGGGTTTCCACAGAGTGAGGAAGAGCACGCGAACAGCGAAGAAAAGAGCTGCCGTCCAGTCGCGGGCGCGTTGAGCAGCTAAAGTGGACGCGAGGCAGTGAGCAGGGGCCTCTTTGAGCGGCAACCGTGGCAATGAGTTGTGGACTGAGACTGGGGGACGGCCTCCTTACATACCCTGCTGGGTGTGCGTGTGCGGTTGTGCAGTAGCGCGAGAAGCGGCGCAATCACCACGCGGAGCAGCCCGCCCGCCACCCAGGAGGAGCGGTTAGTTGGCCGCAAACTGCGAAGACCCCCCGCCTCGCTCTCCCCGCTCGCGTGTAGCCTGCCAGCCACGCGCCCTACTTGCAGCGCTCACGCGGCGGCGTTGGCAAGTTTGGTGGTGCTTTCCCAAAAGCAGCGCTGTAAGGCTGCACGCGGAGAGCGCGCGCAGCAGCAACAGGCCAAGACAGCGGTGGTGGCCAGCGCCAGCACCCCAACCCAAGCTAAACGATAAGGCGCTGAACTTCAACAAGCTGTGCGCAAGGGCTCGGTATGTGTTGGGTTGCGGTTCATTTGTGCGCATGGTCAGCCGCCCACCCTGCTACCCCCCACCGTACGTGGCACGCTACACAGTCGCGCGCGCCAATACAAACGCGTGGAGCGGCTGCTTGCCCGCACGAAAGATACACAACGCCGCTTGGAGCCGCCATGTGCAGATATCAACGCGGGCGCCACATGCATCATCACCTGCCGCCGTGCTTTCATGCGCTAGGGAGACGCCCGCCCCTGCGCCGCCATTGCATTGCACCTCGGCACCATGGCAGGTGCAGGGTGCATCAGCACTCAAACCGGTGCCGCGTTCGCCATTGCATAGGGCAAGAACTCATTGCCTCGAGCAAGTTCATATGGCACGGTTGCGCGCAACCGCAATAACGCGATGATGATGCGGAGGATGGATGAGGAGGAAGGGGGCAGGACCATCGCTAGCACGCGCATGCAGGGTGGCCTTGCGCAGCCCAACAGAGACGTGTACAGCCGACGTATTTCCGCAGCGCATCAGCCCTCGAAGCGCCCTGCATGCGGGCGTGAGAAGCCGGAGAGAGCCCATCATGCTGAGACGGGGCGGCGTTGATGGCATGGCGACGCGCGAAACTGGCCGCTTGGACCCACGGGACGCTACAAAGGCTGGGAAACGTTCGAAAACCAAACAAGCGGATCCCAAAGCCGGATCTAGTCTAACGACTACTCGGTCTCGCCTGCCTCTTGCCTGCACGGCGACGACAGTGGCCTGGCGCCGCCGCCCACAGACAGCCAGCCCTCGTTGCAGTCCGAGCTGCTTTCTTGTCACAGCCGCCGCCGTACATGCGCCGCATGCTGAGCAGGGTGGCACTGCAGTTGGGAATGGAAGCGGTTACTGAGCTACGGCAAGCGCAGCACACAACACACAACAAGCGGCGCAGTTTGCGGCGCGCGCCATGACGCGAGTGTCCTTGCGCTCATGGCACACGGCTGCCACCTGCGGGCCGGCGTGAGGCTCTACAAAAACACACTGCTCAGTCTGCCCCTGCCACTCCACCAGGCAAGCAAAGCAATACAAGGCAGTACAAAAGTGCCGTAGGTGTAGGTTGGTGCATGTGCCAAGCTACGGGCTAATCTGCATGTCGTGGCACGGTCTCCGAGGCATTCGAACCGAAAGGACATGGGCCGGGTTGCGGGTTCATGAGGCATCCATCGCCGGTGCAACGACCCGCCGCCCCGCCAAGGCTCACTGTGCCGGTGTGAGACGACGTTGGGCGGTTCCTCAGCCGCCGCCTGTGGCGCGCGGCCGGCAACGGTGTTGCGTTCAAGGCCTGAGGGTAAAATGCAGCACGTGTATACGCATGTGCAACACCTACGTGGAGGGGGACACGAACACGCGCGTGCGCCGAACACCACCACGTTGGACTGCGGGTCGCACGGTGGCTTCTTCCCGAAAACACCACGAGCGACACCGCCACTGGGGGGACGCCCTCAGCCGGGCAGACAGTAACAAAAATGGAAGCGAAGGCTGGCGTGGCCTGAAACGTTCGTCGACCGTGTCGTGAGCCAGCGCTCGCTCGACGTAAAACAACGCAGATGGTGGTGGGAAGCAACCCCCCTCCTCTGTACCAGGAAGTGGCGCTGCATTGCGCCAGACCGTAAACGCTTGGGCTTCCAGGAGCGAGAGCAACATGCATACAGCATAGCCGCGGGGTTTGCAGAGCGTTCCGGTGTGTTGGTGGTCCGCATGGCGGGCGGGCGGTTGTCGAGGGGCTTATGCCGTTCTGTGCCTGTGGTCCTGTCCTAACAACCGCGACGGAAAAGAAAGCGGGCCTCAAGCGACTTCAACTGAGCATACATGCCCGTGGTTTACTTACACCACCGCCACACGTATTGCTCCCCCCGCGCTCTGTTTGGTGCAGCCGCCGTTGGGTTGACGCCCCTGTTTTGCTACTTCCTTTCCACACTCTAAAGTCGAAGTCGGCACCCGTAAGGCGCCCACTCCGGCACCAAGTTCGACAGTGACAGCACGCTGCGCGGCACCAGCCTCTTCCAGGCCAAGGGCTGCGGCAACCAGGCGAGACCGCTGGGCAACACACGACTTCCCCTTCCTCAGCCCCGATGGCAAGGGGCGGCCATCGTCCCCGCCGGGCGAGCGACCCTCTTCCCGGGCCTACAAGGCAAGGAACCCGAAGGTGGCCTCATAAAGCCTTTCAGAGTACCAGGATGCGCCCGCCACCCTTGGCGAAAACGGTCTCTTCCGTTTTCCCTGAACGCCTCGGCATGCATCACATGCGTGGGGGTTACTCGTGGACGTGCACGCCTTCGACGTGCACGCGCAAGTGGCTCACGCGCAACCAACCACCACTCATTGCCCCTCGCAGGCTCGTTTTCGGCATCCCCGATCCGCTGGCCTGCCCAGTCCCCAGCGCGGGCCTCGTCGCGTTGGCCCGGCCGCCCAGCGCCGAGGGCAACACGGCCGCAGCGGCCGCGGCGCAGGCGCAGCCGCCCAGCTACGTGCCAACCCGCATTTGGGCAGCGCTAGCGGGGCGCCAAAGCCACGCCCGCAACGCCAGCGCGCCCCTCACCTGCGCCGCGCTCGAACAGCTGGCCCTGGCGGCTGCCGACCAGAATGGCCGCGTTACTTACAGCCTCAGCTGCCCCGACGACGGTGCCGACGCGCTGGTACAGCATGCGGACTGCGCAGCAGCGGCGTGGCAGGGCGGCATGGCCGGCCTGAGCATGCCGCAAGAGGACGGCGGCATCCGCCCGCACCATGAGGACATGCAGGCTACCAGCGCGGTGCCCCAGAGGCTGCGCATCGGCGAGCGGCGCGGCGCCAAGCACTCTGAGACCCTCAGCGCCGTACTACGCAAGCAGCAGCAGTACCGCACGGAGGCCGGCGCTGCGCTTGCGCGGGCGGAGGGCCTTATCACAGCACATGCCGAGCGCAGCAGTGCGCTGGAGGCTGCACTGGCGCTAGCTGTTCAGGCGGGCGCCGCGCAAAAGGCGCGTTGCGCCGCAGCAGAGGCCGACGCCGGGCAGCTGCGCGTCGCAAATGCGGCGCTGCAGGCGGAGGCCGTGGCGAAGGACAAGCGCATCCACCGCCTGGAGCTCATCAAGAAGTCCAACGGCAAGGCGCAGATAGAGCTGGAGAGGCTGAGCCACTACACCAAGAATCTCCAAGAGAAGTACAAGGAGCTGCGGGCCAAGCACAAGGCAGCCGAAGAGGAGGTGCAGGTGCGCTGGACACATCGGGCTCGGCGGCAAGGCCGGAGTTGCGTGCGGGGGCAACGCGCACGGAAAGCCATGTACGGGCTCACACGGGCGGTTGCTTGAGCTCGTGTAACGGCTGGTGAGGATGCCGTCCGGGCATATGGAATGGACATCAGGCACGCATATCCCTTCCAGGTTTGGCATGCGTGCAAGCACGGCATAAGCCCCTCTGGAAGTGCAGCGCTGTATAAGGTTGATACATCAAGGATGGCCGCTCTTTACGTCGCACCGGTTTTCGCCGGCATGCGACGTATCAGCCCATCGATAGTGCCGGATGCAGTGCCAGCGCAACCTACGGCGTGCATGCATGCAGGCCTGACCTCGCCTCGCCTGCGGCACATCGCAAAAAGCAGTGTGCACCCAACGGCACGCAGAGGTGTCGGCCAATCATGGCTGTATGTGCGTTTGCATGTACTGAAAATGGCCAAATCCATCAGTTTAGATGTAAATGACTGCAACTACTGACATCCTCCATGCCCCGTGCCGCGGTCCCCGTGCTCACAGGCGCTGACCCACAACCACGTGATCATCAGCAAGGTCAACTGCTCCTTAGAGCACAAGCTGCACGCAACACGCGTCGTGCAGGCCGCCGCCGCCGCCGCGCCGCCCTCATCGCCGCTGCTGCCGCCGGCAAGCCAAGCGCAAGGTCCGCCGCCGCCTCGCCCGCAGCGTCAGCAGCCGACGCAAGCACAACCGGCGGCGCCGTCTCGCCAGCAGCAGCAGCAGCAGCAGCAGCCGGCCTGCGCCGCCCCGGCCGCGCAACAAGCGCCACAGCCCCTTTGGCGCGTAGACCCCCAGGTGGCCCCACCCCCGCGCGCCGCTCCGATGATGGCGGCGGTGGCGCCGCCCAAGGATAGGGAGGGGCGCCGGAGCGCACAGCCCCAGCCCGAAGCCCCCGCTGCGCTGCACGCCCTTGGCCCCCACCACCGTGGCGCACATGGCAGCGCTGTGGCAGCCTGGCGCGATCCCTGCCCCTCGCGCATGCGCGTTGGGCGTGTGGCCGGCAGCAGCTGTCCCGCCGGCGGTTGCGGCTGTGTGTGGCGCCTCCTGAGCACACGAGTTGCGGCCTGTTTGCTGCGTATCTGGATGTGAGCTGCGCTGCGCGCACACTCAGTCCTCTGAGGACGCTTACGCGCAGCTCACATCCGGACACGCAACAAAAGGCCGCAGCTCGTGTGCCGCTTAGCGAATGATGGTGCCGCCGCATTGGCGGCGCCATCGATGGCGCCTACCATGTAAGGCAAGAAGCCCAAAGGGCCCAGCGCCCCGCGGCGGTGCTGTGCTCGGGCCAGCGGCGCGGTCCGAGAAGAGCCTGAAACATTCTTTTGACAACGGATACAACTTGCGACCGCGGCCCGAGCGGTGACCCATATGCCGCGCACCGGCCGTGATATGTTTGACCTATCTACTTCGAAGGGAGTGTGGTCCACGGCATCGTACAAGCGCAGCGACGTATGGCGCACGACGGCGAGTGTTCGATGCGTCCACCTTGACCTGACAGTCGACATTGACCGTTTGAGTGCGGGACATGCGCCGCACGCCTTCGATGGCGCTACTGCCTGGAGCAGTACGGCACATCAGAACCCGTTTGTACGTTTGTACGCCATGCATCCAGTGGATATGGGCTGGATGGGCTGGCAGCAAACCCAAAACTCATAAAACATTGATTGCTAGTCACGACATGGCGCATTGTCATAAGAAGACTGGTACTTGTGTGATAAGGAATTGCTTTGGAGGTACTTGCGCGGGGGCGCTTAGAGGACCACGCACCAACGCGTGCATCGGGCCGCGAATGCCCCGCCTCGTGTGAGTGTGGGCGGTCGAAACTTGTGTGAGCGCAGGCGATTGGCTTGGGCCTCGCACAAGGAACAGTGCGCGGCTTTGGGCGGTATAATGTGCTGCCCTGATTCGGCCCTGAAACCTAACATCATTAGTCATTAGTCATTAGCGTGGTGGCAGCCCTGTATGGTGGAGGCGCGAGAGGCTGTGTGCCGGCGCAATCTGTACCAAACAACAGTCCTTTACGCGTAGGTCCATGACGCAGCACGTTGCTGGTGAGCAACTGCGCGCGCGCCTTGGCGCACTTGCTGTACGAATCAACCTGTACGGGCGCCTCTCCCATGCATACTCTCCTGCATGCCGCCTGCGTGACGCCCCGGGCGTGGGTGGCACCCACCAGCGTGCAGTGCGCCGCTCCATTCAACAACCCCTCAGGCCGGATACAGCTCGCCTTTCGTCCGAACAGTCGTTGGCCGAACGGCAGGCTCCGAGTTAGGGTTGACCGGCAGGGTTCCCCGCCGCCCGCCCCCCCGGCATTCCTCGTCCCAGTCTGCACCAGCCCCAGCAGCTGTCGCACGCCACGCCGCAGAACAGTCCATCTGGAAGGAAAGGCACAGAGGTGCCAAGGGCACAAGCACTCGTTGACACTTGTTTAGCGTACGACGCATGCGCATGCGAAAAAGTGGAGCGTGGACGCATGCCGGCATCGTTGCGTCGGCTCGATTCCAATCGCCGCCAGATGTGTTCCCTTGCCTAGTAGCCATGCGGGTGTTCGTGCGTGCCTCAGGCGTACGTCTACATGCTCAGGCATGCCGCGAGCTTCTCACACGAGGCGTGCGATGAAATGAACATGCAGCAGGCCTGCGATAGGTACATGTCTGCAACTTGAGTGTCGCGCCGTTTCTAGCTGCGCGGTGGGTGCCACTCAAGCACGCTGGGGCCTGGCTTGTGTAAGCACGAAAGCGCGGACACTGCAGCATTCCCAAATGGCCCTGCACACGCAGCGTAGATTGCAACAAGTACCAAAATCGCACTTCTGCAACGTTCCTCGCACGGATGGCTGTAGGAGGAACTGCAACGTTCCTCGCACGGATGGCTGTAGGAGGAACTGTTCCGTACCTACCTTCCGGCACACGCCAGCAACCGGGCTGGGTGATCACTGCCCAGTATGTGGGCGGCAATAAGGTCACAAAGCGCTCAGCAGGTGCTTTTCGTTTGAGGTGGTTACTGTAAGGTCCGCGCGTCAAAGGCTGATCATGAGGGCGCTGTCAGGTTTGAAGGGTGTACCTCAAGGCGTGCAGTGGGAGGGCAAAAGACCGGATCGCCATACGTATGGGCAACAACTGTTTTAGTAGCATCCATACAGCACACCCGGAATGAACCGCGTTTATCGTTTTGGCGGCAAACTTGCGCAAGGCCGTACATCTCCGACATCATGCTGCGGTACCTGTAGTACACTTTCGTACGCACGCCCCGGCGACGCTGCGTCTTGGGCGCCGGCGGTCAAACCGCAAGCATGGCCATTCTGCGCTGATGATGCGCGCAGCCCGCTTACGTGCGGCGACTGCGCTTCAAGTGTCCTGCATCCGTCTTGGTCCCTGGCTGCCCAGGTTGGAGGTGCGTGTCACTCACTAGTCGGCAAGGCTTGGCTTTGCGGTCGATTGCTGCGACGACTGCTCCTGCCATACTGACTGTGATACATGAGGACACTCGTTGTGTGTATGCCCGCCGGCCTCCCACGCTCGTGCACTTGGGCCAAACCGCAAACAAAGGTTGCTGTTGGGGCCAAGCGGCTGGCAAGCGGCGCGCGGCCACGGCGCTGCAGCCGCACGCGCTCTCATGGTGCATACATGGGAACAGCAACTGCGCCATGCATACACACATGAGACTCTGACACCAACACCGTTGCCGACGCAGTAACCGCACAACAAAACTCAGTTGGAAAGAACAGGCACGTACAACCGTCGCCGCCACGATGCAACTGATCGATGATGAACTGTGGTGAATTCACATGTGCAACCGCTGTGTGCAGCTTGTGCAGCAGCACACCGCCACAACCTAGCCATGGTAAGTGCTGAGGCACTGCGCGGACGCTAGAAGCTTGGCTGTCACAAGCAATCCGCGCCTGGCCCTCTTACGTCCTGGCCCAGCCGCAGCTGGGCGGCAGACCCCGCGCGGCACTGCAGGCTGCAGCCCGACGCCTATCCACATGGCGCCGTCGCCGCACAGCGGCGCGTCCAGTGCGTCATCCGCCTGATCCTCATCAAGCAGGTCCATGGCTTGTTGCCACCCCTGCGAAGCGGGGGACGATTCGGGGGCAGGAGGGGGACGGGGATTCGAAAGGGTGAACGTTGCTACTGGGCCAGTGTGACAGCGCGGGGGGGGGCGCCGCTCACCCGCACTGACGAGTGCGGCATGACGCAGCCAGCGCCGCACAGCCGCTCCTGTGCCCAGTAGCCGTACGTGCCGATGCCGCCGCCCATGACGCACGGCCGCATTCCCAGCGCCTTGAGGGCTGCAGGCAGCGCAGCGACTCGAGGTCCATCAGCGCCAGCGAGCCGTCCTCAAGCACCGCAATGTTCTCGGGCTTGATGTACGTCGTCAAAGATGACCTCGTTGCTGTGCAGCTCACTCGTGGATCAACCTGGCGTGAGGTCCTGCGCCTCAGCGCCGAAAGCGCAAGGCTCAGGACCTCACGCCAGGCTGATCCATGAGTGAGTTGCACAGCAACGGGATCATCTTTGACGACATCAGAGCCCGAGAACATCGCGGTGCTTGAGGACGGCTCGCTGGCGCTAATGGACCTCGAGTCGCTGCGCTGGCTGCAGCCCTCCAAGGCGCCGGGCATGCGGCCGTGCGTCATGGGCGGCGGCATTGGCACGTACGGCTACTGGGCACAGGAGCGGCTGTGCGGCGCTGGCTGCGTCATGGGCGCCTCAGCGCGTGGCCTGCGGGGAATGGCGCGGTCGAGGGAGGGGGGTGGGGGTTTGGGGGGTGCAGGGGAGGCGGGTAAGGAGGGGGGTTATGATGAAGTGTTGAGCCAGGGAGGAGGATGGGGTGGCGCGGGGCCGCGCCGGCAGCCGCGCAGTGGGGTACACTGTTGGGTGGGCGGTTGTGCGGCCGGCGCGGCGGCTGCGGCGCGCCCCCACCCATCCGTCAGAGGGGCAGGTTGCGCGTCGGCCCAGAGGGTGCTAGCCACCTTTGGATTTACGAATAAACACATGAATTGGACATGGCCTAATACGTCAGTGGAGATGCAATGACCGGAACCATTAGCACCCTCGGGTCGGCCTGCGGCGCGCCCCACGACCTGCCCGTCTGGTACAAGCGCCAGGCGAATGCTAGTTCATGCAAGCGCACAAGGCACGGGCAAGTGCTCAGCGCCCTCGGCAGAGAAGACTCGCACGCTGCCGCGGCCCTGAGGCCCCCCCCCCATCTCCCACCGCGACCTGGCCTGGCCTGGTCCACCTCAGTCCGTCCCGCCCCTCCCGAACGCCTCCCCACCTTGAGCGCGGCGTCACCCCCGCGGGTCTTCTCCAGGCACAGTGCCTTGACGTACTGCGTCAGGTCGCCCTTGGCGGCGTAGCTGTACACGATGACGGCCTCCATGTCGTGGCGCGTGTCGAGCGCGGCCGCGCCATCGGTGCGGCGAAGGACCTCGTCAACGACCCTTGCCGCGTCGTCAAGATCATCCCGTTTGCCAGCGACGCATACGCCACAGCGCTTGCCCAGGCAGGCTTGCCCGCGCCCAACAAGCGGCTGCAGGACGCCATCAGGGAGGTTGCGGTGTACCAGAAGCTATGCCGGACCGCGTCGCGCAGCCTGCTCGCGCGCTGCGTGCCGATCATTAGCTGGTGCATTCGCGGGCGCGGCACCGATCGGGGGGCCCATCGGTGCCGCGCCCGCGAATGCACCAGCTAATGATCGGCACGCAGCGCGCGAGCAGGCTGCGCGACGCGGTCCGGCATAGCTTCTGGTACACCGCAACCTCTCTGATTGCGTCGTGTAGCCGCTTGCCCGCGCCGCTTGTTGGGCGGGGGCAAGCCTGCCTGGGCAAGCGCGGTGGCGTATGCGTCGCGTGCGAACGGGATGATCTTGACGACGTGGCGGGGGTCGTTGACGAGGTCCTCCGCGCTGCTGCTGGCTGCGCTGCAGGCCATAGGTGACGCGCCGCTGGCGCGACGCGGGGCTGACAGATTGTCGTGCACCAGCGCCACGCGCCTGGATCCGGGGCGAGGGGAATGGGGCGACCAGGGGGGGGCGCACAGGCAAAAGCACTGTCTGACTGGCGTCCTGGCTATCGTACGGTGGCCAGATAAGGATCAGTACGACCACGTCTTTCTCATCAACCTGTTCGGCCGTACTGGCCCGAGGCTGATGCCGTACTCTGCGCCGCCACGCGTGCATGCCACTTGTCACGTACGGTGCGCCGTAACCATTCTACTCGCCTAATGCCAGGCTCGGTGTCAGCGGCCAGGACGGTTGACAGTTGTGGTGCCGCCTGGTGCTTGTCAAACAGTTCCCCGGCGGACATCTCGCCGGACGTCCTGCGCATGCAAAGAGCACAGCAGCAGGGCGGGGGACAAAGGGGACGGGAAGTAGGGAGGGTGAACGTTGCTACTACTGGGCCAGCCTGACACAGCAGGGGGCCGCTGCGCTCACCTGGCTGGCTGGCTTCGCTAATGGCCGCGCCGCAAGCTGAAGCTGGCCCCGCAGGCTAGCCTGCTCTGCTCTGCGTGTGTGTGTGTGCCTTCCACCAACACCGCTGGTGGAGGAACAGGGCTGTGGCAGAGCTTAGCCTGCTCCTGCCTTGCGCCGCTGATCGGTGTCCTGGAGACGCTGCTTCAGCGGGCAAGCCGTTGTGTCAACAGGTCACCCTTGGTGGACTAGTTGGCGGTGGGGAACGGGCCCATAAAAAAGGAGGGTTTGCTAGTTGGCTGAGCGTTCGTTCTTTGGGCTCTCAGGCAGTAGGCAGTTGTTGACGTGGAGTTGGCAGGGTCAAGCAGCCTTGGACGAAGCCGTAACGCCCTTTCCTGACGAGATGTGACTGAACGATGGGTTATCTCTTGTGAGCCTTTTGCTCTGTTTGGCACCATTGCCTTCCTCTGCCTGAGAGCCCAAAGAACGAAACGCGAACGACCCGACACCTCAACCCGCAAAGAGCCCCCCTGGTCTTGACCCGCGGGTCACCCCGGACAGCCAGGCACACACACACGGCCGCCCGCACTAGAGGTGCTCCAAGGCAAGTCAGCAACAGCGGCGCAGCATGTCTAGAGGAAGTGCTCGCCTATGCTCGCACCCTCTCCTGAAGCCGGTTGCATACATACAGCATATATATGCTAGGGTCAACACTTGTGGTGCGTCGCTGGTGCATGCCGTCGCATATGCCCGCAGCGTTCAGTCTAGCGGGATCGCAAGCGCAGGCAGATGCCTACGCTCCCATGCGTGCCAACTAACCGCGGCTATTCGCATCCGTAGCTACGCCGCACTATCAGCGCATTATAATACAGCTGCCGGCTATCGCCGCGGCCGGCCTCTGCCGTACCATTACGCAGTGTACGGCGCAGACCGTGACGTAAGCCACATGATGTAACTTCCACATCGTGCACCTGACGCCAATCGGTGACAAGCAAGACCGCAGGCCCCACGCTGGCTGCGCCGGCGGCGGTGCTGCTGGCGCCTCGTGGGATATGGGATGTGATGAGCCTCACCGACGCTCGTACATCGCCGCACAGCATGTATGTTTTCGACAAAAGCAACACGACCCCGGTAGGTTTACGTCCCGCACACAAACGCACAACTTCGAACGCGGCTCTAGCGAGCATAGCACGGCAATCCAACGGTTGGCACTAAAACTTGATGCCGTACGCGTTGCCGTACCCAACGGGGCTGCGGCACTCATCAGTGCCTGGCGCTTATTGTCGACCCCTGTGTACGATGGGCGCAGGCCCTGCGGCTCCGGTATGGCTACGGGGCGGCAGCGGTGGCGCCGCCGCCGCTGCCGCTGACGCCCAGCGCCACGTCTAGTACGTCGTCCACCTGGTCCTCATCCAACAGCTCGATGGCTTGGTTGCGCAGGGCGGATAGCCTGCAGTATAGAGGACGGAGGGGGTGGGGGAACGGGATGGAAGAAGAGCCCAGGAAGTGGGGAAAAGAAGCAGGGGGGGTCACGTACGGCCCAAGCAGGTGGCGGTGGTGGTGCTGCTGCAAGCACATGCCCGGCGCTCTGCTTCTCAAACGGTGCAAGAGGAAGGGCGTGTAAGGAATGCGCCTTGCGGTACGCTGTCAAAAAGGGATTATGGCCGTTCCTTGGCTGGTCGGCACTGGTGCCTTACGGTCTGGCGTTCTGCCACAGGCGCCGAATGCAATCATGGACACGTTTCGCCGCACGGCACGAGTGCCGTTGCCATTCGAAGGGCAAGACCCGATGATGCCTTTACCAAACCTGCTGATCTCGGCGCGGACTGCCTCCAGTGCCGCGGCGGCGTCGCCGCCGCCACCAGGCGCTGGCGCCGCTCTGTCTACCGCCTCCGGCGCCGCCATGACCGACGCAATGAACTCCTTCTTGGCGGCGCGGCGCAGCCGCTTGCCCAGCTCCCGCACTTGCCCGCGCACCCTACACGCAGCAACAGCAGCAGCAGGGATGTAGCAGCACGCCAATGATCAACACCGTCAAAGCAAGCCATCAACACACTGGGCTGCGAGATCCGTATCCGCAATGCAGTCAGCAGGAGAAACACGGCGGAGGTGGAGGCTCTCGCTTGTCGTGAGCGAGAAACCTCTGGATACGGCGGACGGTGCCCTGGGCGGCTGCCAGGTGGCGCTACGGTTGCTCGTGCGGCCGAGTACGGCTGGGCTGCCCCGGATGCCGCCAACGGATGCTTGCAGGCGCAGCGCAGCAGCAACGCAGCAAGAGGCACTAGCAAACGGCTTCTGCGTGTTTCATCATTGGCATACCTTGCAAGGTCTCTTGTCGCGCGCGTCAGCTCGTCCGGCCATCCAGCGGCAGCCCCCGCGTTGGCTCCAGCTGCCCGAGCGCCGTGCCAAGCAGCGCCGTCTGCAGGTGCCTCCTGCTGCTGCTGCTGCTGTGCTGAAGCGGCCGCCGTGGCGCCGCTGGCGGCGGCGACATCGGCAGCGGTGTTGGAGGCGGTGGCGCCGCCTGCGTTGGAGCCGGCGGGTGCTGGCTGTGTCAGCGCTGTAGCCTGCCGTACTGTCGTACCACCGGCGAACGTACGGCCAGACACAGACCCGGGTGCAGGCGATGACGCTGCAGCACCGTCACCATCGCCAGTTGTTCCCGGCGCTGCAGCTTCCAGCCCGAGGTCAGCGCTATAAACGCCGCCCGCACCACCAGCGCCCTGCGGCGTGTGCGGCTGTGCGTGAACGCCCGCGCCGAGGAGGAAGGCAACAGCATTGGGCCCCATCCCGAGGAAAGACGGCACGTTGTCCATGAGCAGCTGCTGCGACCCATCGTCCATGATCGCGTTGCTGGCAGGCTGCCGCGCCTCGCGCTTGGCAGGCTGCCGGCACTGCTGCCGGCCGGCTCCGCCAGCGCCGTCGGCACCATCGTCCTCATCGGCCCTGCATGGAAGCGCAGCAGGCACAGCATGGCAGGCACAGCATGGCAGGCACAGCATGGCAGGCACAGCATGGCAGGCACAGCACGGCAGGCACAGCATGGCAGGCACAGCATGGCAGGCACAGCATGGCAGGCACAGCATGGCAGGCACAGCATGGCAGGCACAGCATGGCAGGCACAGCATGGCAGGCACAGCATGGCAGGCACAGCATGGCAGGCACAGCATGGCAGGCACAGCACGGCGCGCTGGCACGGACCGCACTGCGCTGCGCCTTCGAGGTGGACGCAGGCGCAAGTCGAGCACTGGCGTACTCAGTCAGGCGCAGGGCTTGCAAGCGCGCGCGCTCCGTCTGCGAGATGCGCACGCGTCAGCCTCTGCGGCTTGCAGGCGTGCGACTTGCGCATCAGGCAGCGTTCTCAGGTTGCTTGAGCCAGGCCGCCAATGGCGGGCATTTATGCGCAGCTGAGCCTTGCGTTGGCCCCTACCTCCTGCTGCTGGTGCGGTGGTGCCGCAAAAGGTGTACGTACGACGGAACAGGGCGAATGAGCGGGGGGCGGGCAGAGAGGGGGGGGGGGCCTCGTGCGATGGCTTACGAGTCAGAGGGCACCGTCAGGTCGACTGCAAAGGCGGCTTGAGCGCAGGGCCCCCGCGGCGCCGAGGGTGCTGTGGGCGTTTGCGGGGCTGCTGATGGCGCGGCGTGCGCCGTGCCGCGAGCAGCTCCGCAGCGGCGGCGGGGCCCGCCGCATCCACCGGCGGTGCTGCCACCGCTGCAGCGGCGACACCTGCATCTGCGTTGCAAGCGCAAAACTGCAGGTCGGGCAAGTGATAGAAGGGTGCCAATCTTGCATGAAAAAGCATGAAAAGGAACAACAATGCGGCGAGCAACATTAAGTCCGGCGGCGCAGCGTTGGTGGAGCGATGTAGCGCATTTACGGATCGTCTTGTGGCTTTCTGCAGTGTTTGCCTGTCTGCTAGTGGTGTCCCTCAACACGCTGACGACACGCACGAACCTTACTGCCAGCTGTACCCAACGGTGTGGCTGCCGCTCGCCTTTTGTACATACGCACCGTGCACATGCGGAGACGACGTGCATGGCTTTTTGGCCGACAGCGTGGTGCATTGGCCGACATGCAAGCGGCGGCATGTGCCGCGGCACCGCCGCTCCGGCCACCGGCCACCTGCCACCTACCGCCTGCTCCCTCACGTGCAGCCCCGCCGGGGGCGTTCGTAGTGGGGCGACTGGCGCTGGGGCCCGCCGCGGCCGCTGCCAGGGGGGGGGGACGGTGGCCGCCGCTGCAGGGGTGACGATGGCGGCCGCTGCAGGGGTGACGGTGGCGGCCGCTGCCCCGGCTGAGTCATCGCGGGGCCGTTTGCCGCTGCTGCGCTGCTCCCCAGCAGCGCTTGGCGGCGCGGATGGGCTGTTGACTGACAAGCCCAGCACCTGAAACGCTGATTGACCGCCTTTCGGCAGCCACCACTCCATGACGTGGTGGCCACCAGCGGGCAGCGCTGCACTGCCGCCGGCCGGGTCCTGCTGCAGGAGCTGCTGCTGATGGCTCGGCGTTGGCGTTGGCGCTGCGCTGCGCCCTGCTGCAAGCTCTGCTTCGGCTCTGGCATGGGACGCCGCGCCGTTGGTTGCCCGCATTCCAGGTACATGGATGCCTGCGTCCTGCTCGTCTGCCGTACCAGCCGCTCCCTGCGCTACCCCTCCTCTTGCTGCCGCCGGCGCCGGCCCTTGCGCTAATGCTGCTCCTGTGATTGCCTCAGCAGCGGCAGCCGCTCCCTCTGCTGTAGGCGGTGCAAGGCTGGCGGCGATGCGGCCGCCTGTCATCGGCAGCAGCCGCAGGTGGTCACCGCTCTGCGCTTCGAGCTTGCGCATACTGTCGCCAAGCTCGGACAGCCACCACCGCCGACGGCGTGTAGGACTATTGCTGAGAAGCCGCCGTGAGCAGTCTGTGTGCAGCTGCGCTTCGCTGCTGCGCGGCACTGTTTCACCGCTACTGCGCATCAACTCCAGGCTGAGCGCCCAACTGGCCTGGCTGGAGTTGCTGATGGCCGCGCCGCCACCCATCTCAACGTGCCGCGCGATGCCCCACCCGATGCTGCCAGGCAGGTCAATGTGTTGAAGCAGGCCGCCGAGGGTGCTGTGCCGTACTGGCACGTCGCCGCCAGCGAACGGATTCGCCTCGCTCGGCGACGGCGACTGGCCGTGTGGAATCACCCCACGCTCGGGCGTGGCCTGTCGCCGCTGAAGCAGTGCGGCCCGTAAACGGCCGTCAGGAAGTGCAGACAGCTGCACGTCGTCGCCTTCCTTTGCACCGAGGGCTGATACCAATGGGCGCATGCCGCGCGGTGGCACCAGCCGATCAGGCTTTGCCAAAGCGGTGATGCTGAAGGTCATTCCACCTGGGTGCGCTTGGAGGGTCAGCGCGGCCCGCTTTGTGCCCCGCAGCAGCACGTCGTGCGTCAGCCCCACAAGCAAGTCGAAGCAGGGCGTCAGCAGACACCGGAGCAAACTGTTTGTGGCCTTCATGACGTAAGCTTGCGCTCACATGGCATGGCAGTAAAACACCTGCTGCCCCTCTGCCTGGAACGCCTGAGAAGTCCCCGCGCTGGTGCTGGCTGTAGCACGGAGGACGGGCGCGTTGGCTGTATGTGGCAGGCCGTGCGCCGGCAGCGGTCGATACGCCAGTCGCCGCCGCAGCGCTGGCGGCCATGCTGCTCTTACCACCGACGACACCAGCGCACCGCAGCTTCCCCGCCGGAGCATCCTGTCCGGCGCTTGCCGCCGTGACCTGCCGCTGACCGCCCGCATGCGCCGTGCCGACGGCATCGGCGTCGGCGTCGGCATCGGCGTTGGCGCTGGCCGGCGCGTTGCCGCGCGCAGAGATGGATCGACGTCCAAACATGCTGTGCTGTTGATTCAGCTGTGGGCGGAGGACAGCAATGCAGCCGTCAGAAGGGCGGCACGAGTGACTACTGCAACGTCGCCTGTGCAGACGGACTGGCTGAGCCTAGAACCCCTCCCTCCCTCTGTCCAGCAGGCTGCGCTGCGGGCTTGGCCTCCTACTGCAGGTAAAGTCCTGCTGTACACATCCGTATGCACGCAGCTAACGCTAGTAACAGTGCTGGCAGCGCAGGGCAGTCGCTGCACCTTCAGCTGCCTCTTGCCGAGAAGGCGGTGCGCAGTAGGTTCTGGTGCTGGAACGACGCTGTTACGGGAAATGGGCGAGAGCCTGTTAACTCTGTCGGCTGCTAGATCTCTGAGAGAGAGCCAGTGGTCTTGGCATGCGCATGGCGTGCGCAAGGACGGGGTTGCAGCCTTTTTGTGGAGTCTGCCATATCCGCTCGGCAAAGGCAAAGACGTATTGGTATTTGTGTTTGAGACTTCCGCTAGGTCTATCCTTCCAATAGCTATTTCAGTAAGGCCACCAAAATGCCTGCCTTTAACTCTCTCAACGAGGCGTGGGAACGATGTCCTCTGGCAGCGGGCCCGGCTGGCCAAGGCACTGGCTGACCCACGGGTCGGCCAATGCTTCATACGGCGGCCCGGTGGCCCAGGGTCGTGCAACCAGCTACAACGGCAAAAGCCTGGCCCCTATTCACTCCACTGATTTTCGATACAGCAACAGCGAAGTGTGTAGCGCGTATCGGTTTCCTCTTTTCCTCGTTTGGGCTTGTTATTGTACCTGACTCCACGTGCAACAGCAGTACGATTGCTTGAAAACCAATGTGCGTGGTGGCATAGCTAGCTTGCAACCATGCAGTTGGTTTTCAAGGTTTCGTGGCGTACTGGGCGATTGGTGCGGCCGTCTTGGCGACTCCATGCATATCCTAGTGCCGTACATATTCCGTACAGCCAGCAAAGCAAAGCAAAGCCGGAAGGCAAGTGAGGCCCCCTCAACTCTTCAGGGCCGCATCGGCTCTTCGCCTTGGGGGCGGCTGCCATGGCTGCTGCCATCCGCTCTCCCGCGCTTAAGCGCCTCAACGATTACAGACGCATAGCGCAACCCGCCAGGGCTGGCCCCCGTCACGTTGGCCCGATTACATCCCCGATCACCCGTCCGTCTACCTACCGGTGGTATACCTACCGGTGGCCAATGCTGGCTGGCACCGCCTCCATTTGCGGGAGCTGGTACTGGTAGTGTTACGGACGTCTGTTACAGTTTGGTTGGCGGTTTACACTCCCAACGCTCAAGACAGAGAGCACACGTCAGTTCAGTTCAATCAATGAGCAAGTTGCTTCAAAACAAACTCCAAAGAATAGATAGCCTGGAGGCGACGGATAGCCTGCATTGTCATCACAGTCGAACGTTGCACGTTAAGCCGCCAGCCGCGCAGCTCGCGCTGCAGTGCGTGCCGCGGCGCCCACGCCTGCCCCCCCCCCCCGCCCCCGACCAGACGCACGCCGTCCAGCCTTGGGCCAGTATAGAGCTGCTCCTGCCATAACGGCAGTCGACAGTACCCGGGCCATTCGCGCCCAGCAAACCACTCGTGCTTCGGCTGCCTACTTCAGGCCCTGCCTGAACGCACTAACCGGCTGCTCGCCCGCGTGCATACATCCCTTCGCATATGCTCTTCATCCCGTTTGGCCCCACAGGCGCCACAAAGCGCAAACGACGCACACACCGCCGCGCGACAGCGCGATCACAGCATCAGCCATGAAGTGTGCCGAGCCTTCCTCCGCTAGCTGCAGCGCAGCTTGCCCTCGTTGCGCTGCATCTCTCAGCAGCGGCACGCAGCGCTGCATGTTGCAGCAGCGCCACAGATCACGCGACCCACACAGCCAGCCTCACACTGCCTCTTATCTGTTTGACCTGTCAGCCCAGGCAGGTGCAGCGCACCAAACCGGGTGCCACCGACGGCGCGCCACGCGGGGCTAGGCTCAGGCCTCCTGCTGCTCCTGCTCGTCGCTGAAGAAGGGCCCCAGCCGGTAGCCCAGTGCGCGCAGGCACTGCAGCTCCAGCTGCGAGGGAGCGAATGGGCGGGTGGGCGGGCAGCGCAAAGGCTGGCGGTTGAGGTACACTACGGCAGCAGCCATTGCGCGACCAGGCGCGACGTACCGTAGCATGGGGTGGCTACAGCCGTGCGGTTGCTACAGCGTGCGCTGCTGCAGCGAGCGCATTGGTACGCACGCGCTGCAACCTCGCCAGGCTGCATCTGTCTGCAACACGCGCCCCGTAGCCACGCACCGCAGTGCGGCCGCGCCAAAGCACCCTGACCAATAGTCCTGCGTGAGTGGCTCCTTTCGCCCGGCGTGGGCCACCGCGCCCCCACCGACAGTACATCAGCCACCCCACGCCAGCACTGCCGCGCCGCCCGCCCTACCAGCGCCCCCCCCAACACACACACACACACACACACACACACACACACACACACACACAACACACACACACACACACAACACACACACACACACGTGACCGCCCCAGCCCTCTGGGCGCGTGGCGTACCTCGCTGGCCTCCTGGCGCGTGACCGGGCGGCCGCCCGCCACACTGGTCAGGATGGTGCTGAGCGCCGGTGGCTGCTGGTACACCTCGCCGGCCACCTTGGCTGCCAGCGCCACGCAGATCATCTGGTAGCTCCACATGTACCGGGTCACCTGCAGGGGCGGGCGGTGGAGGCCGGGGGGAGTGTCACACGGGAGGGGTTGGGGGGAAGGAGCGGCAGCCGGGCTCGGTGTGTGGCGCGGGTGAGGCGGTAGCGCGGCGTGGCAGGGTTGAGAGGGGGGTGAGCGCTGCACGACGGCCTGGGGGGGGTCCGCCCGATGGTATGCCGGGTGCGCATATGACGCGTAACGCGTGGCCAGGGAGGGACCACAGCATGGGAGGGCGATGCAGGGGCCTGCGCGTACGGCCCGCGGCCTTACACACGGCTTGCGCGATATCTATCGCACGGAATCATACACGTACGATAGGGGAATGCATGACCGCGGCGGTTGCAACAGCAGCGCTCACCTCACCTGGTGTACGTCCTGTGGGCTGAGAGTGGACACGAAGAGGGCCGTGGCCTCCGCCTCCGCGCCGCCGCCGCTGCGCATGTACGGCACGTATTCGGAAAAGCCGGGCAGTGCACGCACGATGGCGTTGAACTGCATGCACGGCGGGGTGGAGGGAGGGCAACGCAACAAGGCCAGTCCAGGGGTGTGGACGGGAGAGGAGAGGGGCGGGTCGTTGGTTAGAATTGCCAGGGAATAGGACATGGAGTACGGACAAAAGGGCGCGCGGCCGTATGGCCGGCTTGCAACTGTGTTGCCACGTCGGCTGGCTGAGTAAGGGCTTTTATGGCGACTTGCCGACAGCAGCGCACCGTACCGAGCTCATCAGCCAGGTTTCCCGGCCAGTTCGTAGCCTGACACGAGCGCAGCCGCATAGTCACAAGCAGCACCGCCCCCCCTTCCCCCAAGTGTGGCCTCATCACACAACAGCGTGGTGCGGCGCATCCTCTCACCCACCCCACACACGCGCACCTTCCCCCTTCCCAGGGCAGGGCGAAGGCCGCCCGGCCTACCTTTGCGGGCATCTCCTCCAGCAGGCGCTGGAAGTGGAAGGAGCCCAGCGCGATCTGGATGGCCGTGAAGCCAAACTGCTTGGCGTTTACGAACAGCGCTGAGTCCTGCTTGACGGGCATGAACTCAACGCCACCTGCGCAGGGGCGGTGAGCATGGCACGGCGACAGGAGGGCGATTTGGGCGCAGGCGCGTGGCGTGGCCACACATGTATGATCTTCCCACACATGCATGTAGTGCACATTTTGTTGGCGACATAGGAGCAGCAGCAGGCGACGGACTTGCGCGCAAACAGGGTGGGTGGTTTGACAACCTGTCAGAAAAAAATGAAATGATTGGTGTAATCAGGGCCTCTGCGCCCTACCCGCCTACTCCGCGAGCGCGCGCACGGCGCGCGAGGCGCTGAGTACTTGAGCCAGCCAGCCAGCCCCCCCGCCTTGCGGTCCCTCACCTGGCTTGCTCATGGCGGCGACCAGCTGGTTGGCCTGCTCCATTGCGACGGCGCTCTGACCGTCGTCGTACACCGCCGTCGGCGTGAAGACCGGGCTGTGGGCGGTGCGGGGCTGGCCGCCGCCGGCGGGGTCTGACGGCTGTGCGGGCACGGCCGCTGGCGCGCCAGCCGCGCTGGGCGAGGGCGCGGCACCGCCGTTGCGAGCGTGCTCCGCCTCCTTCTGTACGCAGTCGGCCTTGGGCGCCGCAGGCTCGGCTGCCGGCCTACGGTGCGGTCATGGTGCGGCAGGAGGGGAAGGGGGGGGGCAGGTGGGACGAGGAAGGGGGCAAGGGGGGCTTGACCAGGCGAGCAGGCAGTGGGCCGTGCGGTGGGGCCATGCAAAGATGCCACCGCAACAAGAGGCGTAGCTGCCACCCACGCGCTGCTGGCTGCGGCCTTGGCTGCGCCCCTGCACCCTAGTAAGACCTCGAGGTACGGGCTGAGCCAAAGGCAATGGCTTTCATTGGTAGGCCAAGGCAGAGAGTGTGGATCTTGCAGTTGGCTTTACATGCATATACATGTAATTGGGAATAGCCTAGCACAATACTACCGATGTAGGGCCCTCGAGCTCCCATTTGACTGACGCCCTCCATCTGCAGGTGCCGGCTGGTTGACGAACCACTATCACCGCACTGTCAAACCGTTTCAGCAGCTCAAGGGCGCCGCTGGTGATGCTACGTACATATCATATCTGGTATGCGCAGATATGCGCGCTTCCCCGCATGCATTCCAGTATTCAGAACAGCGTGTCTTTCTCTTTCTAACGAATCATATCTGTGTAAATGTGTATGCATTCTTCCCCGCATGCATTGCTGTGTTTAGAACAGCGTGTCCTTCTCCTCCTTATACACACTTGCCCCTCCCGTTGTATTGCCCCACCCAAGCGCGCGCAATGCTGCGCAAGCAACCCATGCCGCAACGCGCGCACCCTCTCCCGCCGCGTGACCCTCCCTGCTTTGCTCCTCACCTCTGAGTGGAACAGACGGCATCGGCGTGCGCCTTGTCGGCGTGCGCGGCACGTTGTTTGCTGGCACTCGGGTAGCCCATGTACTTGATCAAGGCCTCCGTCGTGCGAACCTGCTGCTTCGGTGTCTGAAACATCTGCGGCGGCTGCGGCGGCGCCGGTGCCCGGTTCACCTCATGCTGCACTGGCGCCCGATAGGGCTGCTGCAGTTGCGCCGGCGGGACCTGGGTCACGTGCTGCTGCTGCTGCTGCAGCTGCTGCTGATACTGCAGCACGCCCAGCATCTGGGTGTGGGCCGTGTCCAGCTCTTGCAGCAGCCGGTCTCGCGCGGCGCGCACGCGCCGCAGCTCGGCCAGCGCCTGCTCGTACAGGGTGGAGAGGCGGGCCACCTGACCGTCAGCCTCGGCGTTGCGCTTGGCGTCGTCCTTGGCATCAGCCAGCTGCCTGCTCAGGTGATTGCGCGACGCTGCCAGGACGTGGATGTCGGCCTTCAGGCTCCCAACGGTGATGCGGGAGTTGCCCAACTCGGTGCGCTGCTGTTCCTCGCGCTGCGCCAGCTGCGCCAGCTTCTCCAGTTGCGCCTCGTACGACGCCTTATCCACCAGGACCTTGCCTGGCGGCACGTCGTACACGGTGATGGCCAGCTTGACCGGGGCCTCGATGACGTTGACGTTCAGGACGACAGGCGGCTGCATGCAGGAGGCGCCGCATGCAAAGCCGGAGGAGGAGCAGCTGCTGTCGCTGCAGTCGCTGGAGAAGGAGTCGGCGGCGAGTTGCTGTCGCCTGGCGCTGCTGCTGCCGCTGCCGTGCACGTCAAGGTAGCACGGCTCAAACAGCAGCGCGCGGCCGCAGCCGCCTGGGTTGGCGCCGTCGCTGCTGCCGTCCGCGCTGCCGTCGGTTCTGCTGCTGAACTGCGCATGCAGCGCCTCTCGTGTCGGCGGTGTGCGCGGCCCGGTGTTTGGGCTCATGACCGCACGGCTGCTGATGCCGTAGCCGTCGTTGGCGACGCGCGCACCACCATCCTTTGCGGATGGGGGAGACGACGGCGACACGCGCTTAACCATGCTGACGGTGACTGTTGCACCGAACGCGTCTAGGACGGCTGTCGGGGGACCCATGATGACGGTGTTCTTGGCCGTGGAGGAGGCCCTTGAAGCAGCGTGCGTAACAAGAGCACGTCGGGCGGGGTGGTAGATGGGTGCGTTGCGTTGGGAGGTGGTGGTGCCGGTTGGGCCGGCGGGCGAGATAGGTCCCGTTGGTCGCGTTAGGTTGGTCTACAAACAAGCGGGCAAGCGGAGGGTTGGGGATAAAGTTACCGGATCACGACCACGAGCAGCAGCTTGCCGGCGGGCCATACGCATCATGACGTGCGTCGGCCCGTGCATGGCCCTGCCACCTTCTGCAGATGCTGAAGCCCACGCCAGCCGTGCGGGCTTCCCAGTGTTAAGGGAATACGATTCGTGGTTCTCCCAGGCCTTGGGACGGGCTATGTATGACTTGGCATGCCATGTATGGTTCGCAGCCTCACGGGCAACTTCCCGAATACACACTTGGTATCACTGTGATTTGGGTTTAACATCAGGCAGTGTATGGTGGCCAAGCACGGTCCTGTTCTGTGCATTGCGGCCTCCCAGGCCCCCGACGACGGTGCCGGAACAGCGGGCATGCTGGACCGAGGGACCAGGGCCCACCCCCGGGTTGCGACATGAGGGACCGGAAAATCCAGCGGGCACCACCTGCATTACAGGCAGATGTATTGCCGTCCCCCACGCACTGCGCGGACCCCGCTTACCTGAGCTATGAGCCGAACAAGGCCTTGGCCTGGGCTGGCGATGTGCTCTCGCCAAGCAAGGCCTGAAACACGCCCAGGTATCTGCTTGTGGTACCTGCGCGGCAAAGCAAGCCCATATGATAATTATTGTCGTCGCGTGCTGATGTTGGAAGAGCGATTGGAAGACCTCCGGTCTGGCCGGCCCGCTTGTGGAGCCTGGCCATCGTGGCGGGATCCAGGGTGCGCAACGCGCTCCGCAGGCAAGCCGCAACACGGCCACATAGGCCTGCAGCAGTCCTTACCTTGGGGAAAGCGTTGCCTGTTGTGGCAAAAGGCACTCGTGTGCAAGAGAGTTATGCGTGTTTGAGAAGATTTGGAAAGGGTTGGGAAAGCAGGAAAGCGTGAGGGGGCCGTTGCTGTTTAGGCGTGTTTGCACTTGGCAAGGTAACCGCGTAAACTGCTGGAGGCGAGTGGGCTGCACTCCCTTTCTGGTCGGTTCTGCCAGCGCCAGCAAGCTGAGCGAAGCCTACCCCACTTCGCCGGACGGGTGATGGTACCGCCCATGCAACCTATCTAAGATTTTTGTGTGTACGAGGCTCGTCCACCGGCCATTGCCGCCCAGGAAAGTGCAACATACATACCATGTACAAGGCGAAGGCGGTTGGTTGGTTCGGTCGACCCAACCAATGCGTGCGGCAGGCGTGCACCCGTGCCACCACTCAATGCAGCGCCATTCCTCGGCGGCGACCGCGGCTTCGTGTGGCGAGGTATGGATGCACCCATGCCGTCCCCAGCAACCGCAGCCTGCCTGCCTGATCTGCGGCAGATCGCCCACCGTTGCCGCACGCACGGGCACGTCGCAGTGGGCCGTCGCATTGGAGCCGTGCCCACTTGATTGACTGCGGCTGCGTGTGTACGTGCGTAGGGCTCACCCGGCCAGCGCCGGCAGTCCACTAACCCAGCCCGCAAGGCGGGGAACATGCCCCCTTTTTGCCAGCATGCAAGTCCTCGAAGCATGCCTGAAAGCATGCCCTGCGGCGACATGTGGCTTTTCACGCCCACAACTCCGTCATCAAAACGGCTACAGCCCTACACTGTTGCCGCGTGTCGTTGCGATGTTGCGTTTTCTGGTCACGAGGTAAGCGGCCCTTGCTGGATGCTTGCTGCATGCATGGAGTGGACGTGCATGCGTGTACATGCTACGCTTGTGTCGGTCTCTTGGCGCCCGCAGGTCAGCATGCATGCGTGCATGGCTTGCTAATGTTCGCGGCGAAATCTTGGAGTCTACGGCATGCATCGGCACTGTGGCATGCATGCACGCATGGCACGGCCATAACACGCAGAAGTCGCAATGATGCACCTGAGGCTCTGCGCACGGCCCATCAAGCGTGACAACGCACAGCATGATTGGCGATGCAAGCACCTTGTCAGGACAGGTCGTGAGCGCGCCACAGCTCCGCCGGCATTCCATGGATGCGCCGGGCTGCGCCGGCGCATCCATGGGCCGACTTCGTTGTCTCCTTATGTGTGTGTGTTCGTTCGTGTGTGCGCCCACCGCCACCACTCCGGGCCGGCCGAGGCCAACCACTGTAAGGCCCTGGACGTCACCGCGACAATGCATGATCACGACGGTGGAGGTTGGCCTAGGCGCGACCGTGAGGCACTCACACAGAGCGTGTACTAGGAGGCGCCTGACGGTGCCTGGCCAGCTACAGCTACACACGAATATTCAAAAGTGCGGGCAAAAAACTCGAACCTCGAGGAGGAGGAGGAAGGAATGCCGAGGTGCTGGTGTGGAAACGGTAGGTGTCGGGTGCCTGATATGCGGCTCTGAGTACATGCGTGTCTTCGCGGTCGCCTAGGCCCTGCACGGGCGTTCGGTGGATGAAGAGAGAGGAGCTTGAGAGGTGGGAAAGGCCCCCGCCTAGACGTGTGTGATGCACCCAGTCCAGTTCTTGTCGACGTGTGTTGTTTTGCAAGAAGTTGGGGCTTTCCATGCAGCATTGTTCCCGTTGTACCATTTCTCCTCCTCTCTTCTCTCAACGCTGCTGTCAACTAGGACAGGACAGTAACTGGAATCAAACAGATGCGATCCAAAGCCGAGTTTGAAGTCGGCTGTCAGATGCGCCTAGCTGTGGCGCTCGCTACAGAGGCATACCTCTTGGCTGGCAGGAACAGCGTGTGGTGGTATACTGCGCTATCTAGCCAGTAACGTCGGCAACGGCACACGACGCAACACACATCAGGTTCTGGTAACGGATGAAGGGGGTCTAAGGCGGACACGTTCGCCCAGCGTTCGCCTTCGCACATACGTGCTGGTACGTGCGAAGGCGAACGGCCAGGTGCCGGAATCCGTTTGTTTCCAATGCCTCAACGCCAGCACGGTAAGCGTCTCGTGGGTCTGCGCCGCCGGCCCCCATACACCATCCGCACGCGCCATGCAATTGACGACTGAAGTGATTGATTGATGCATGCGTAGCTGTTGCGGGCCGCGCGCAGCGCATTAACATAACGCATGAACCATGCTGCTCGCCCGCTGCTGGTGACTTTGCTAAAATTGTGCGCAGGGCAGTGGTATTAAGTACAGAACTGCGCACGGTGCGTGTGCAAGCGCCTGGCGGACGGACGGCTTTTCAGCTGGCATGCGCGCGCGCCATGCTTGCTATGCAGTGTCCTTGGGCGTACTCCGCCGCGCTTGCTGGTCCAGCGCGCTTGTCCGCTGATGCTAGCGGTGCCCTTTCCCTACTTTATGATATTGTTGCAGCGCAGCGCAGCGTTTGACGCGCCAGTGCCCCTGGTGTGGCCGACCGTAGGCCGGGTGATTGTCGGGTGATTGTCGGGTGATTGTCGGGGCCGTGCCTGGCATCCATCCAGGGGTGTGATCATTTTCCTTGCGACCTTTGGCGCAGCATCGCGCCGGCGCCTTGGGATTGTGGCCGCATCTAACGCTGCGCTCTGTTGCCACTAGATAAGCTTTCGCGCTGCTGAGGTTCACCTGCTGTGCTGCCAGTGCACGCCGCCTCACTGACTGCTCGAGCGCACATCTCGCCTTCCCTACCCCAGGAATACGCCTCCACCTCCACCGGCTGGCCCTGCGGTTTAAGTTGACACACTCCAGAGGGCGCCCAGCGGCTGCGGCCCCGCCTCCATCTCCTCACCTCCCGCTGTGGCGCCCCTGCTGCTGACTCCACGGCCCGGCCCGGCCCGGCCTCGTGGTCCGCGGCCAGCAGCTGCTGCAACGCCAGCACCACATCATCACCTTGTCGCCTTCCTCTTTCTGCCCCTCGCTGCGTCGACCCTCGACGCCGCCCTCCGCTGCTTTCCCTGCTATTGCGTCCGTCGTCTGCCCGCCCATCCCCGCCTCCCCGCCTGACGGCGCCCGGGAGACATCCTCTACCTAGTCTGTCACCGGCCACCTCGTTCAATCACCGCGGCGATGACGCGACTGCACCATCCTCTTTGCTCGCGGGCGCCACTGCGGCTGGTCCCCACCGCCTCGCCCAACACCACCTTGCCCACGTTCGCGCGCTGAGGACTCACCCCGGCCCCGGCCCCGGCCACGCCGTGCCGTGCCGCCTTAAGCACACGGAGTCATCTTCGGCCAAGCGCTGCGCCGTGGGCGGCCGGCCCATCCGCGCTACCCGCCGGCTCCGTGCGGGGGCTGGGCCCATGCATCCCGCCACGGACACAACACCTGTCTGTGGGTGCCACGCACGCGGTGGGCCATCGGGCGGCATGCGTACATGCCATGTGAGGCCTCCTGGCGCTGTGACGGCGTGCTGGCGGCCTGGGCGGGGGCTGGTGGGGCGGCGTCTCCTCAGGCTGAGAGGCGCGTGGGCGGGCCTTTCGCGGCTGTGGTTGAGCCGCCTCAGTCCGCTAGATGCAGCGGCGCCGTCGGAAAGGGCAAAAGCGGACTTGCTACGTTCAGATGTTGCTTGGGGCGTCGCCGCGGCAGTCTGGGCGCACGCACACGCGCGTCTGAGTGTTGGCAGGCAATGCATGTAGCTACAGGATGCTATCCCCCTGTAGCAACCGTGGATTGGCAACCGGCCTTGCGCGGCGTCCTGACTTATGCACGGCGCAGCAGGTGCGGCAGCGTGCTTGGCAGTGCTTGGCGAAGCTTTAGTGGGATAGTCGGCCAGCGCGTAATCGTGACAAACTGTGCATCCATTCAATGGACGGGATGGCGGGTTCTTTTGCACGGGATCCAAAAGATTGGGAAGATCATTCAATGGACGCTGCATGGTCCTGCCTGGACACCATGGACGCTGCATGGTCCTGCCTGGACACCATGTCCAAGCCTCCTCACGACGTTGCTGGTTGTAGAGGCTGACTTTTTGCCCCTTGTTTGTGTTGTGTTGTGTACCTTTGATGGGCCGGCTGGAACTTACTTTAGCAATGTGTGGTCCTGGTCCTTTAGTTGATGGCAGGTACTGCTGTTGTATGTGAAAACAGGCATGTGCGGGCTTGGTTCCCTGCTTCGCTGCGTAGTACGTTGCAGGTCAACATGTTTAGAAGGAGAAGATACGCTGTTCTGAATACTGCCATGCATGCGGGGAAGCGCATACCTGTGCGAGTGGAGTGTGCCGTGATAGTCGTGGGTGGGAAGCGAAGTGGCGGGCGGTACAACGTCATGAGAAGTGGGAAACACAGAGCGCTGGCGGGCTGAGTACAGCTGAAAGGAAGCTGAGTGAGGTGTGAGAGTAGGGGCTGAGTGTGTGGGAGAGGTGGTGGCCGAAACTCCCATGCCGCACGGCGCAACTAAGCAAATGGCAGGCGAAGTGCAGTGCGCGCGCAACCGACACTGACAACATATGTAAACATCTGGCTTGTATCGAACTGGTCGACGACCGACGCGCTGCAGGCACCAAGAGTAACACCAAGCCCGAAATGAGAAGGATTGCAGTTTTCATCCGGGCAGACAATCTTCGTTGGGACACGGGATTCGTTTACTCACAATCACCCACGACACGCGATACGCTACTGCGCGCAAAAAATGCGGCTGCAAAGCTTCCCAGGAAGCCCGCGCCGTGCAGGTGCATCAATGAACTTAGCTCAATCAATCAAGCTAACCGGCAAGGGCGTGTCCATGGCACCTTAGTTGGAGTGTAGGCTTTGACCTACGTGTAAGCAGCATGTTGCGATGCTCCACATGGCGGTGGGGCGCGCACACTCTCCGTACGCATTGCCCCGGCGGGCGCGGTACGGCGACGCCTCGACCGCCGTACACATAGTGCACCCATCGTACGACCCGCAACGTTTCGCCACCATGATGTCAGGCATTGTGAGGTCCGATTCCAACAAATGAACCCATGCCTACCACTTCTATGCCATGGTGGGAGGAGGGCCCAAAGGACAGCATGTGCAGGAAGAGCCCGGCACACTAACATCCCCTCTGCAACGCCCCGCAGCAGATGATCTTCGCAATCTTTTGGAGCCCGTGCAAAAGAAACCGCCCACCCGGAGAGAGACAGCTGCAAAGCCTGGCCTGTTACAGCCACAACGAAGAAAACCCAGAAAGCCTGCCGGCCACGCCCAAACCCGCGCAGCACCCGTAATAGATGGGTCCTATGCGCGCCGATGACCGCAATGTGGCTGGTTGCTTGCCAGCGAAGGGGCCGTCGGCGCACTACATACGCGTGTGTCGTGAAATGAGCACGGAACTGTAAGGCAAACAGGAAGAATAGATGGAACCAAGGGTCGGCCCCTGCGAGCCAGTCAGTCCACTGGAGCCATGACCACCAACCGGCAAGCCGCAGTTCCCGCGAGGCAGGCTGAACGAAGCTGGAACGAAGCGCTCTCCAGCGCGCTCAAAGCACCGCAACCGGCATGCGTGCGTAAAGCCGCCGCTCAGCGTACGAACCCAACCCGCCAGCGCGCGCCAGCCAGCATGTGGCCGCCGTATCCCCGGTCCTCCAGCCCCAGGCTCGGCCTGCAGCATCGAGGGAGTCCACATGCAGCATGTGAGCGCGTGCTTGTAGCTACTTCTGGGGCGATGGGCCATGCAACAGCTTGTGTAGGTGCCTGCACAGGCCACATCACGTACACATACATGTAATGAAAGCGCCTCTTGCGCAGTAGGGTGTGCAGTCGCGCAGCCCTGCGCGCAGCCCGCTCATGGCAAAAGGGATGCGCACAAAACAGTGTACATGCGTGCTTGCGCGGACGCCGCGCTGCATTGGAGCAGCCCATCTACCGACGCCCGTTCGCCCACTGCTGTCGCCACTTCTTACGATCTCCCCACCCGATCTCCCCCCCATCTCGAAGTACGACGGCACACCACCTGACCTGCGTTGCGCACCTCCCATACTGAGCGTCAGCCGCCGCCGCCGCCGCAGACCACGAGCTTCTCAACTGTGTCGAGATCGCTGCATACCAAGGGTGGGTTGTCACGGGAGAAGACGTCACCCTGGCCCGGTCCGCGTCTGTGCTGCGAGGAACTTCACCACACACGCCCCGAACTATGCTGGTGAGGTTGATAATCTTCTTGATTGGCCAGCCCAGTCCCTACAAAGCTTGGGCGATCTCCTCCAAGCGCTTGACCTCGTCTGCGCTTAACACTGTCCTCAGGGTGAGCAAGTCGTTCAGGGTCAGGCGATATCTGCAATGGTACGGCCTGCGGCCGCACGGCGCTGCTTGTGGCTCGCCATGCAGCATGGCGAGCGACAAGTGAGAGATAACCGTTGCCGGTTGGCAAAAGCAGGGCTACCAACATAAGACTGGTTGCTGTGCTGGGCCTGGGACGTGTACAAAACTGCGGGCGTCTGTGAAGGTGTCTCCTAACCTAACCTAACCATGCCGTACAACGTTACGGGACCTACGCAGAAAGGGCGTCACCAACAAAAGCAGTGCGGCACAACCGCCAGGCAGGGGGGGGAGTTTCAGATAACCTGCAGACTTATTTGAGATGTGGCCGTGAAACCTCGTTGCAGCACTGCCCTGGGAGAATAGTCCTTCACCTCCACCTGACCGGGACGTAACGCTTGCAGCCCAAAACACAAACGCCAGAAACAACATGGATCCAGTAGCGGGACGGTGACGCTTGGCCGCAGCGACGACACGTACTCCTGAACTTGAACATCCGCAGGCCAGTAAGGTCTTCCCCTCCCCCAACACCACTGGTGCTTTCCTGGTGCTTACCCCCCAAGGGCCGCCATTCGCTCCCACTGCCTGGCGTAAGACAAACGCAACGCGTGCATATGAGCCTGGTGGCTATGGTGAGACATTTGGAAGTTACAGGAGGCGCGGCACATCTCCGTGCGAAACGGGCGCCGGCGAAGGGTGTGTTGCTGACGCGCTGTGGCCAATGAGCTCCTGAACAGATGGTTGCCTAGCATGGACGCAGGCTACATGCACTTAACTGCAACTATGCGTTCGTCAAGGGTGGCACTCGTTCTCCTTAGTCCGGTAGTACGGTCCGCGCAACGTCCTAACGTTCCTCTGCCAGTTGGTCAGACTCCTCAGAGGTTATGCGCATACATGTGCATCTCACTGCTGGGAATCACGGATCCGCCATGTACTCCGCCTTACGGGGCTCTCGTTGTGGCACTAGCTAGGGTATGCTCGTCGTCCTGCGCCTGTCCCCTTCAGCGACAGTCAGCGCACTCGCGCAGCCTGCCCCCCGCCGTTGCACAAGCTCTGCCACCTTGCCCTTGCTTCCGCCATGCATGCAGGAGGACTGCAAGCTGGCGCACGGACACGTCATCAGTGGTGGTGTTGGTGGCGCCGCGGCGCATGCGGCTGCGGACGCCATGTGGCACAATCGGCCAGCAGCCTACATGACCTCATCAGCAGCCTTGACGTTGATGTCAAGGCAAGCGTGAGCCCGGCAGCCACTGCGCCCGCCAAGGGAGCCACTCGCAACGCAGCCGCTGTATCCAGGACGCAGCAGCGCTCGCCCCCAGGCGATGGCCAGCGGCGTGATGAGAGGACGGCTCTAGGGCGGGAGCAGCGCGCATGCGGCGGCGCGCACGATCGGCAGCAGTTCGCTGCGCTTGACTCCTCCCTGCTCGAGGCCACGCGGCAGCAGCATGAGCAGCAGCCGAGCAGCGCCGCTGCAGCTACTGCAGCGAAACCCGATGCTGGTCCACTCGGTGGGCTGCGGGAGCGAGGGGTGCCTGGTCCGTCACGGAACGCACCACCACTCAGCCATGGCGAGGAGCAGCGCAGCAACCGTTGCGCCCCAGGTGAACGTGCCAGCGGCGCAACCTGCCGCCAGGATCAAGGTGGAGGAGCCGCAGCATGGGGGCGCTGCTTTCCAAGCGCACGCCGGAGACAGTCCGTTGCCGTGGCAACCGCGCGCCGGCCTCCAACACCTCCAGCAGCAACCGCACCCGAAACCCTCGTCGCCGCAAAGGGCGCTGCTGCTTCATGACGGTGGCCGGAGCGGTGATGATGGCGATGATGCCCAAAGCTTGCCGTTGGGATGCGCCCAGCCGCCGGCTCGACACTCCAGTCACTCCTCCCCCCTCCAGCAGCATCACGACGCAGCTGCTGCTGAGGCTGCTGCAGAGCAGCGCGCGACGTCACCGGTCCCGAAGGTGGGCAGCAAGCGCCGGCGCACCGGCGACCCTGTAGCAGCCGAGTTTCAGGCGGTGCTACAGGCCTCTTACGTGGGCTGCGGCCAGGGCATCGATGGGGCATATGCTGGCATCCTTCCCCGGCTACGGTCGTGCGATGCGTTCTGCCGGCCTACAGCGCTGGCTTTGGAGCAGCCGCGGAAGCGGGAAGCGCTACACCTGGGCCAAAAGCTCTGCTGTCGTAGGGGCGCCGTGCGCGCCGCTGCGTGGCGGCCGCTGCACCGCCGCTGTGCGGAAGGGCAGCTCGCATAAGCGACGAGGCGATGGCGACGGCGGCGTTCCTACGACTGCCAGTCCCACCGCGCAGGAGGAGGAGGCGCAGGCTGCGGCGATATGACGCAGGGCGCTGCACTCCGGCGCCGGGCTACACGTGGGTGGGTGGGTGGGTGGGCAACACGTGGGTGGGTGGGTGGGTGGGCTACACGTGGGTGGGTGGGTGGGTGGGTGGGTGGGCAACACGTGGGTGGGTGGGTGGGTGGGTGGGTGGGTGGGTGGGTGGGTGGGTGGGTGGGCTACACGTGGGTGGGTGGGTGGGTGGGTGGGTGGGTGGGTGGGTGGGTGGGTGGGGCCGCAACACAACGAGCGCCGCCGTCGCGTCGCCAGCAGTGCCTCTTCCAGGCAACGCCACAGCACCCGGCGGTGGTAGCGGTGTTGGTGATGGTGCAGCGCACCAGCTTCAGGCGCCAGCAGCAGAAGCAGCAGCTGGCGGCTGCGACGGCGCCGCAGTGGTTTTGAAGCGTGGCGGCGGCCGGCCGCGCAAGCGCCCCCCGCCGCTGGTGGAGGACAGCCGGGGCCTGCGTCCGCGCCACCCGCAACAGCTACAGCTACAGCTACAGCTGGAGCAGCTGGAGCTGCTACTGCCGCCATCGCCGCGCCAGGGGGTTTTTGCCGCAGGCGGCCCTGCCCCGCACGCCGCGGCGGCCCCTGCCGCCAGGCACGCTGCCCCAGCGGGACAAGTAACCGCAAAGCCGCTACCGCCGTCGCCGTCACCGCCACCGTCGCCAGGCGTTGCCGCCGCATTGGCTGAGGTTGCTGTTGCGGGCCCGTCATACGCCGGTGGGGCGCAAGCAGCCGGCCGGCACGGCGCGCGCGGCCGCTGCCAGCGCTCGCACGGCTGCTGCGGTTGCCGCGCGCCGTGCGCGCGCGGCTTCTGCAGGCCCAACAGCAGGCCTCGCTGCCTGCCTCTGGCACTGCCGACAGGGAGGGCCAGCAGGCGGCCAACGGCCAGGAGCGGCGGCAGCAACGACATCCGCATCAACGCCAGCAGGTACAGCACGAGGCAGCTTGGCACGAGGGTGCGGCAGCAGGAGCTGTGAGGAGGAAAAGGGCCGCCGCAGAGCTGGACGAGCTTGCGAGGTATCCGAGTTGTGACGTGCTGGTGCTGCGCTATACATATGCTGTGGCGGCAGCGCCGGATCTAAGCATATGGTGCCGGTCATGCATATGCCCTTAGCTGTAGCAGGGCGTGGCGCGGCTAAGGGAGGCTCGTGCCCGCAGTTGACCGGCGGGCATCGTGACGTAGCGCATGCGCATGCGGCAGTCCTGCTGACTCAACGTGGCAACAATCAGGAAAGCCAGGGAGCCGCCTTGGTTGCTGGCCGCATGCCAGATGCCGTGCGCCACGCCGTTTCCCCTTGATCATGGATGAAGGCTGTTGCAGCCGAAGCCAGGTGGGCTGTAGCATCGTGAATCACCTCCCCCCCCCTATCCTTGTCTTGGTCGAAGTGCTGCCGCGCGGGTTGATCAGCTGGCGCTGTTACCCGCTGCAACCAACACCCGCTTGCGCCTCCATTTCATTGATGTCCTGCCTGCGCATCTCTTTGCGACACAGGAGCTCGATCTGCTCACTGTTGTATTGGCTCATTGCTGTTGCTTGTGTTGTAGCCGTGTTCACTGCAGGGAGCGCGCGCAACCGCGGGCAGGCGACCGCACGGCACCTTCAAGGAAGCCCACGGAGCGGAAGCCACAGCTGCGGCGCCTGGCGCCAATGCTTTGGCGGCATTTCGCTCTGAGGCTAGCAGGTTCGCAAGGCTGGGCCTTCCCAGCGGCCTTTCGGGCGCCGTACCTGCACACACTATACACTCTGCCTACATACCCGTTCCCTGGTGAGCCTACCGTAGCAGTACGCGCGCGGGCCAGGACGGGTCTGACCAAAAAGGAAGCGCGCCGCGCCGCGCCGCGCCGCCGCTAGCACTAGCACGCCACGAAGCACGCACCTCTTGTGGAACCGTATGCACGAGCGCCGCCTTCCGCTGCGGAGGCGGCGCAGCCGGCGCCTCTCCGTTTGCAAGAGGTGGTCTCTCTTGCGTACAAGCATCGACATGCTGTGAATCTGCACCCTTTGCGTAAGGGCTTTTAGCCTCCATGCACCGGAGCGCAGCTGGGCTAGTCCACCTGCGCACAGCTCCAGGGTTGGGGTACGACCAGCCCCGATCCCAGCCCTGACATCCACCCCCTAATAGCTATGCAAGCAGCACATGACTTGAATTGTTGTTGCTGCCTGCGCTGCACACGCCCCTCACAGGTCCCACCCCCCACCTGCAGCGGTGACCCAGCAGAACACAGGCGCGGCGCAGGCGCTGCAGCCCGCCACCTGACTACTGACCACACAGCGCGTGACCCGGCGCTGCCAGGTGTCTCCTAATGCACTGCCGCGCTCATCAGCAGGCGCAGGCGCACCGCAGCGCAGGAGCCGTACCGATGCCGTACCCGTTTCCGGCAGCGGTGGCGTCAATGAGTGGGGTGTACGGCGCAGCGGCGTGCATGGCCGAGCGGCGGCGACTGACCTTGCTGCCACGGCTCCAGGGCAGGCGGCCCAAGGCCAGCAGCTGGGTCAGCAGCAGCAGCAGGGGCCAACGCAGCAGCA